>APFE030449201.1:0-14993 GCA_000404065.3 Pinus taeda | reverse complement strand
AAAAGATTGAATGCCTCTATTTATTATAATTAAATAACAATGTTGCAAACATTGTTTGGGTAAACATATTGTTGGGGGTATTGAGATAAACTTATCAATGGCATTTAGAAGGTTTAAAAAATACCAAAATATTCATTTTCTTTTCAATCTTTTAAACATCTAAATTGACTCTTTCTTCTTGGCCCTTTTATGGTTAAAATATAATAGTGGGTAACATATTGTTATTAATCCCTTGGTTTCCCTATTCAATATGAGAAACAAAACCTAAAAATAATCTCTTGAAACATAGTATATTTTCCACCAACTTATGACATTTTCAAATTTGAAAATTTGAAAACATCACAAAATTTGCAACATTGCTAAATAACTTTTCAACATTTTCCCTCATAAAGATAAATAAAATGAAAGATTGGCTATATGTCACTTAGCCTTTGTGAATTTTCTCCGTATAATACATTTCAATTCCTTGAAATATCAAATATTTTCCATATCTCTCAATAGTTTCAAATTTTAGAATTTGAAAATATCACAATATTTGTAAAATTGCTAAATAATGTTTTAATATCTCCCCTCACAAATATGAATAAAATGAAATATTGACTATATGTCATTTAGTTTTCATCATTTTGTCTAACTACAATCTACTTCAAGTCACGAATTGTTTTATTTTGCCCTAACATAGTTCTCAACTGTAACATACCCAGTTCTCTCAATGACTTACAGAGGTCATAGGGTGCCCAAAAATTTATTTTTCCTTTTACTAGCTCGACAATAAGATCTGATACCACTTTGCCACATACCCCTATTAAATTTATTCTAACCACTCGCAAAAACCTGATTTTCATCTCGTACATTTTGTCAAACACTTTACATGTAAACCTTTCTTCAAATACTTTGTATACAACCAATTGAGTAGTATTTTTCTTGTATACATTTTGTCAAACATTTTGTATGAAATGAAGTCAAAAACATTGTTCTAATTCGACTTGTAACATACTAACTAAAACATACCACTCAATCATGTAGCTTTTGATTTTTGTCTGAGTTATTTTATAAAATAGTTTGTATGCAAATTGTAATAAAAAACCTTTAACACATTTCTTCAAATTCTTTGCATGAAAATAGACATATATCAACAACAACAATACTATCATACAACACTAATATCCCCATCCACAAAACAACATTTTCATTGGGGCATTTCATCAAATAATTGCAAATAGGTATATCTAAATTATAGAAATACTATTATACAACAATACTATCCTCATCTAGAAAACAACATTTTCATTGGGGCATTGCATGAAATGGTTTGTATGCAATGAATAATTTAACCATTTAAGTGTTTCTTCAAACACTTTGCATGCAAAATAATATAACAAATTCTTCAGTGCATCTCCTAAATTATAGTAGTCTAAGTTCTAAATAACTGAATCCAATCATTAGTGAGAGTTCCCCTCATTATGGTTAATATTTCAACATCTAGAACCTTCCATATGAAAAGTTAGAGCAAAAATGCTAATGTGTCCAGTTTCAAGCATGATTTTAAGAGAATTTAGGAAGGTCAACTTCCTCTGACCATATCTCCTAAAATATCGTGACCCAAGATCTAAAAGTTGGATCAGATGATACGATATTTTCTCTCAATATGTTCCAATTTTCAGCTTCTAGAACCTCCTTGAAGAATAGTAATAGCAGAAATGGCAACATGACTTGTTTGATGCACAATTTTAGGAGCATTCACGAAGATTGTTTTCCTCTGATCATATCTCCTAAAATATTGTGATCCAAGATTGAATGTTGGAACAAATGATCATCAAGATTTTCCCTCACTCTAGTCCAAGTGTCAACTTTTGGAACCTCCCAAAAGAAAATTTATAGTAGAAATGCCAACATGATATGTTTGATACATGATTTTAGGAGCATTTAAGAAGCTCAAATTCCTTTAATCATATATACTAAAATATTGGGAACAAATATTTGAAAGTTGGACCAAATGATTAGTGGGATTTCCCCTCACCATGGTCCAAGTTTCAGCTTCTAGAACCTTCCCGAAGAAGAATTTGGCGGAAATGCCAACATGACTTGTTTAAAGATGCATTTAGGAAGCCCAATTTCCTATGATCATATTTCCTAAATTTTGCAACCAAAGATCTGAAAACTAGACCAGATGATAAACAAGATTTTCCCTCACCATGGTCTAAGTTTTTGCATCTAGAACTTGACAAAAGAAAAGTTATAACATAAAAGTGAGAAATTGTAATCACAAAGCTTTGCATATCCCCATGCAACAAATTATCTTACACATAAAAATAAATACTGTTAGTTTTTGTAGCATTGGATGTGCTCTAGCCACGAGATTTGGTGGAGAGGCTAGAATACATGTATTATCCAATACCCATAAATCGTTTTTGGAAATTCCACCTATAGACAAATTAATTAGATTTATTGGTCAGTTTTTAATATTTCCTATGTCTAAACTTAGGAAATGTCATTAATTAATTCCTCGTGAGAATGTTCTAGAAAAGTTCATGGATTGATTTCTAGTTAATCCTAGCCATCGATTAAAATTTAATCATGGTCGTTTAAGTCTCAACAGAGGATTATAAGAAGTCGATGGGGCTTGAAGAAGACACATCAAATCAGTTGAGCATTTGATTTTGTTGGGAAATCGATCTCTAGAGTAGCAACATTTAGTTGATAGAGGTGATTTAGTGTGATCGAAGCAGTGACGGAGGGGAAAATATAGTGAAGTCGAAGGAAAATTTTCCAATTCTAGCGAGTAAATTGTAGAGAGACAATGATTTCCACAAAGAGGTAGCGCAGAGCCCTCTTGGGAAGATATTCGTTTTGTCAGGGAGAAGGAGGAATTTTAAGCTAGAAGATGGGCAGAGTTACCGGAGGCAAAGAGTTTCAGTTTCTCAGACAACATCTGACGAGACAGTGAAAGGAGACATAGTTCCGAGCTTATGGGACGCAGTAACTGCGTAGAGGGAGAAAGGAGCAACTCAATTTGAGCTGAGGTCAGTGTTGGATCACCTATGGAGTGAGAAATTTTTCTCACCAGTTATTATATCCAATTATTTCTCTGTTTGGATAACTAGTTTGGGCATCCATAGTTTGTACTCGATTTTCACTACTGCAAAATATCAAAACCCTCAGTTGCTGCATCGGTTTTCCCGAGTTGGGTTTTTCCAGGGACTTAGTCCAAAAATAACAATGTCATATTGTGTGTGTGCATCCATTTCTTCTAGCGTTTTTATTTCTTCCGTGGTATTTGTTTTGTGAAGGTTACAATGTATTTGTTTCAATATTTTCCGTAGTACACAACAAATAATTTGTTTAATTATATTAACAAATAGAAGAAATAACATCAATCACTGCAATAAGATTCAAGGTTAGCCAAATTTTCACATGGTATTAGACCACAGATTGTAAGCCGAAAAGCTTAGTAGCAGAAGGGAAGAGGAATTTTGTAGCTCTGCGTAGGCAGCAGTTTGAAACCCTTAGAGGTAGCACAATTTCTTGGCCAAGAGGGTCAATTTATTGAGGAAAAGTTGATTTCTCTAAGAAAGCGAGAGAGAAATCAAATTTCTCCAGTTAGAGGATTACTGCAGAGGGAGCAACCAATGTTTTTCTTGCAGAGAAGATCTCTAGCTGGACACAACATTTTGCAACCGTTGTTAGTGCAAAATAGTGTCAGGAGGAAGAAAGAGCACATATTGAGGGAAATTTTCCTCAGGGGACTTCTAGCTTCAGAAGTTCAATTTTCTCTTGCAGATCAACAATCTTTGTGAGCAAAATTACTCATTCCAGCAGGGAGTGCGTAGAGCCTAGCAGCAGCTGAGCAGAAGAGAAGAGGAGGATTTCGACTTATTTTACTGAGATGGCCACTGCCGACTATGAGATCGAGACACGTTGGACGGTGCTTCCAACTATGTCATCTGGAAGGAAAGGATGTCCTTCCTTCTGGATGGATATGGCCTGAAGCCATTCATAGATGTAGTGGTATCTTTTCCCACAGATGCAAATCAACTGAAGGAATACCGAAAGGAGATGGCGAGGGAAAAGAGGTTGATTCTTGACAGTGTTCGAGATCACATTGTATCACACACAGCGAGGTAGGGAACAACCAAGGAGATGTGGGATACAATTTCCATGCTATACCAAGGCACTTCCGAGCAGCAGAAGATGTACTTGGAGGAAAAGATGAGATGCACCAAGATGTAGAAGGGGGAACAGATAGACCCCTACCTCACTAGTATTCAAGAGATCTGGGACCAATTGTCAGTTGTTGGAGCATCACCTCATGCCACAGAGCTAGTATGATTAGCACCCAACAATGTCTTTGAGGAGTGGTAGGTATTTGTCCAAAGAATTTTGGGTAGAGAAACCTTGTCAAAGTGGGGCATGATGTGGGCCAATTTGCAGTGGGAGTAATTGAGGCAAGACTTAGTGAAGAGCTCCATTAGTGGCAGCAGCAACGGGTCGAAGTAGGTGAAGGAGGAGGAGAATGTGGCCCTCGCATCGAAGGGTCTTAGTCAAGGATAGGGGGAGCAACGAAAGAATAAGGACCTGTCAAAGGTCAAGTGCTTCATATGTGGTGAGCTTGGTCATTACAACATCCAGTGTCCTATCAGGAAGAAGGACAAGAAAGGAGAAGTAGGACCAGGAGGCAGCTCATGCCGAGATTGATAGGTTGTCCTCCAAGCTGGAGGAAGACTTCGCCATGTTTGCTGACATACCCCCAAGATTGAAATGGGGTGCTTGATATTGTAGCCTAACAATGCTATAGATGGGCAGGATTCTTGAGGAGGTCCACCTCTTGAATCAGAACTTTGCTACGGGATCCCACAATATTCTAGTAGGAGGTTGGATCCGTGGCAATATATGTAGTCAGATGCTAGAGTGATAAATGCAGAGTCTAGTTACAGTCATATGTTGGGGAGCACGGTGCATAATTGGTAGCAATGAAGTTGGCATAATGTAGACTCAGTAGCAGTGCAAGTGTCAGTGATAGCGCAAATACTAGTAACAGCCAGAGACTCGGGTGATAGATGTATCAAACTGATCACAATTGATTTAGTATTTTGGATGTTTGAAGTTCAAATGTTGCAGTTGCAGCAACAACAAATGAAGAGGGAGTTTCAGTGCAGATGCAGTGTTGGCAACAATTCAGTTAGCAGCAACACAGATGCAACACATATAAGGGTTGCACATTGGTTGGTGGGCAGCAACAGCTAGACATCAATAGTGTGACAGGAGATGATGCAGAGATAGGGTGTTGTTTCAGTGGGTTGCAACACTAAAACATATTCCTCGCGAAGATGGAGTGTTATTTTTTGTAAGATTGTATGTGTTCTAGCCATGAGATTTGGTGGAGATGCTAGAATACATGTATTTTACAATACCCATAAATCGTTTCTAGAAATTCCACCTAAAGATGACTTAATTAGATTTATTAGTCAGTTTTTAATATTTCCTAAGTCTAAATTTAGGAAATATGATTAATTAATTAGAATTAATTAATTCATGGTGAGAATGTTCTAGAAAAGTACATGGATCAATTTCTAGTTAATCCTAACCATCGATTAAGATTTAATTGTGGCCGTTGAAGTCTCCACAGAGGATTATAAGAAGAAGTCAATGGGGCTTGGAAAGGACACACCAAATCAATTGAGCATTCAATTTTGTTGGGAAATCGATCTCCAGAGTAACAACATTTTGGCGTCGGAGGTGATTAAGTGATATTGAAGTAGTGAGAGAGGGGCAAAGATAGTGAACTCAGAGGAAGATTTTCCAGTTCTGACGACTCCATTGTAGAGAGGCAGTGCAGAGCCCTCTTTGGGAGATTTCCATTTTGTTGGGGAGAAGGAGCAATTCTAAGCCAGAAGCTGGGGAAAGTGTTTGGAGGCAAAGAATATTAGTTTCCCAAACAACAGTTGATGAGACAGTGAGATGAGACGCAATTCTGAGCTTGTGGGATGCAATACGTAGGTTGACAGAGTGATTGCACAGAGGGAGTAAGGAGCATCTCAATTTAAGTTGAGGTTAGTGTTGGATCGCCTGTGGAGTGAGGAATTTTTCTCACTAGTTATTATTGCCAGTGGTTTCTCTTTTTGGATACAACCAGTTTGGGCATCCATACTTTGTACTCAAATTTTTACTACTGCATAATATCAAAACCCTCAGCTGCTGCATCGGTTTTCCCGAGTTGGGATTTTTCTAGGGACTTAGTCCAAAACTAATAGTGTCATATTGTGTGTATGCATTTATTTCTTGCAACATTTTTATTTCTTCCACAATATTTGTTTTGTGAAGGTTGAAATATTTTTGTTTCGATATTTATCGCAACACACAACAAATAGTTTGCTTAATTAAATTAACAAATAGAAGAAATAACATCAGTTGCTGCAACAAGATTCGGGGTTAGTCGAATTTTCACAAAGACATATTTCTTACAACCTCAATGTAGATTTCCAATTTAATCGACAATTTTTTTTACATATTAATTTCATACAACCATGCAAAATTATCACATAGCTATACATTAATTTCAATAAAGAACTAATTGTGAAAATTCCTAAACCCGGAATCCCTACTGCAGCAAACTGGTGTTACTTCTCCTACTCATTAATCCATACAAGTTATTTACTATACTCTACATTAAATATTGAAGTAAATACAACTACAACATTCACTAATTAAACTAATATGCCAAAGCAAGAAACTGAACAGGAAAAAGATAAAACACATCTACATAGTTATTTTTAGAGAAATCTCTCCAGAAAAACCCAATGTGGGAAAACCGATGCAGCAACTGAGGGTTTTTTTGTTATGCAGTAGTAATTTATGAATACAATCTCTTGATGCCTTCTCGACAATCCAATTATAGAGAATATCACTGACAGAGGGATTTTGAGATTACCTCACAATATCACTTGAAGTCCTGGCTGATCCAACCCTTGAATGAAAAACCCATGGTTGCCTTTGCATAATGTCTACGTCAGCTCAACATTGCACTATCTAGGACTTGCATAACTCTTCCTAGTTGATCGATTTGCCTTTGAGATTCTGAATTCTTCTCTCCCGGTCTCACACCTCGGCTTCTAGCTGCAAAAATCAAACCCTCCGGCAAATTCAAACTCCCTTAAGGCTTCTGCGCCGCCTCTGCATCAACCTCTCTGGCTCCACGCTGCCTTTACTGGATCTCTCTCTCTCTCTTCTCAGTTGCGTATTCTCCGACCGAGAAAGATTTCTCTCTGGATACTATCCATGCCCCTTTCTGCAAAAGAGCATTATCGAAAATCTCTCTGGTAGCTGCTCTGCTTCATCAAATCGAACTTTTGATCTCCCCTTTGTGTTTCCTCCAAGTGCCCCTCAAGTCTCTTCTTATATCTTTCTGTTGGACAACCAACGACCCAGATTAACTTCCAATAAATGGCTTAGATTATTTTGGATTGATCTTCATCTTCTTCTAAAAGTTACACCCACAGTTTAGATTAATACCCATTAATTATTTTAATTTCCTAAATTTAGACTTAGGGTCCCATTAAAAATAATTAATTATTTTAATAAAACTATCTCCGAGTGGAATTCCCCAAAACGATTTATGGGTATGGGAGAATGCATGTGTCCAAGCCTCCCTGCAAATTTTGAGGCTTAGAGCATATCTGATGCTACCATAAATAAACACTTCCTCTTAGCGAGGAATGTGCTATAGTAATGCAACATGTTGCAGGATCACTTTGACTCTGAAACATCTCTCTTGGCGCTGCTGATGTCTGACATCGCTACCCACCAAATTCTGCGCAAATGTTGCATCTGCACTGCTGCTGACCCTGCCACTGTCAACACTGCATCTGTACTACAACCCTCATAAATTTTGCATCTGTGTTGTTGCTGGCACTGCGACTGGCAACATTGCATCTGCACTGCAACCTTCTCCAACTGTTGTTGTACTGCATCAACAACGGAAAAACATCCAAAATTACTGAATTGGTGTTTAGTATGATGTATCTCGTTGTTGGAGTCTAACTGCTACTAGTCTCTACGTTGACCCTCTAAAGCCTTTGCACTGCTGCTAAGCTTTACTCTGTGCCAATTGTATTGCTTCCAACTCTACTTTGAGCTGCTCAGTCTCTAGCGCTCCTAGCCACTGCAACTGTCTCTTCGACACTCCTCTGCACCAACTGACACTGGTCCATCCTGCCACTTCTGCTCTGGGCTCCTGTAGCAAGGAATTGATTCGAGAGGTGGACTCCTCAAGGATTCTGCCCATCTGTAGCTCTTTTGAACTATAGCTGTAAATCAACTTACCTCCCTCTTGGAGGTATCTCAGCTGTCATGGCAAACTCATCCTCCTTGATCTTCATGGCTGCAACTTTCAGATCATGCTTCTCATATTTGTCCTTCTTTCTGAGAGGACACTGTGTTGCGTAGTGACCGAGTTCACCACACTTGAAGCATTTGATCTTTGAAACATCTTTCTTCTTCTTCTTTTGCTCCTACTGCCCCTTGGATGCGAGGGCTGCATTCTCTTCCTCCTCCTTGGGCTTCGACCCACTGCTGCTACTTCTGTCAAGTTTACACTTGACCAAGAACCTCCTTAACTCCTCCTGGTTAAGAGCTTCCCACATCTCATCCTAGTTTGGCAAAGTCGACCCGCCAAGGATGCTCTAGACAAAGACTTTCCACTCCTCAAATACTGAATTTAGGGTCAGTCTTACCATCTCAGAACCTTGAGTTGTTGACCCCACAATTGCCAATTCATCTCGGGTCTCCTGAAGCTTTGCAAGGAATGTATCAATGTGTTCCCCCTTCTGCATCTGCATAGAGCTTATCTTCTTCTACTCGAAAGATCCTTGATACAACGTCGACAAGGCATCCCACATCTCCTTGGAAGTATTTCTGACAGCGATGTGACAGAATATATGATCCTTCACTCTGTCGAGGATCATTCTTTTTGTCTTCGCCATTTATCCCTTGTACTTCTTGAGTGGATCTGGATCTGTGGGCACAACTACCATGCTGTCAATATAGGTTTTGAGAAAATGCTCATCCAGAAGGCATGACATCCTTGCCTTCCATATCACATAGTTGGATTCCCCATCTAACCTATCCTAATATTTTAGTCCACTAGCTGCCATCTCTGCCAATCGAAAAGGTCGAATAACCTCCTCTCCTCTACGCAACACTAGACTGACCTACACACTCCCTTCTGGACCTTGAAGATTTTCCCCTCTTTACTGCTACTCAACTAGTGAGAATTCAAACTCCTTGGCTGGAAGTCCTCTGAGGAAGGATTCCCTCAACCGTGTCCCTCTCTTGCCGATGACGTCTTTCTTCCCAGCAACTGCCTGTAGAAAACTATGTCCCACCAGAAAACCCATCTTCGTTGAAGCTTCTCATGCGCTGCTCCCTTTGCCGCTTGCAAATTTCGATATGGAAATCTTATCTCTTTGTCAATGAGGTAAACATACTATATAGGGTATGTTCTTGATTCATATCATGTTCCAACAAATTTTTAAGTCTTTACTATGTTACACTTAGTAGGGATGTCATTTTCCCCTCAATTATGCTCTAATAACTACTTTTAGCAATATACTCTCTAGGAAATAGCCAACAAGAACATACTTAAATCAATTGAACAATGTGGCATAATCATTCTCATTAACATAAGTATTATACCTTCTCCCAAGTGGAGTTTCAAATTAGATTTAGAACCAATGTTTTCATAAGTGTGTTGACATCATTGAGGAAATTTTTTGTGAACTAATTTATGAACAATTACAAGGGATTCAACTATAATTATAGGGTTTTGGATTAGTCTTTATAATGAGAGAATACCAAGGTTCAATTTATTAATAACACCAAATATACACTTAAAGACAAAGATATAAATACCACAATATTGTGATTAAACAAAATAAACTTAGTAATGATGTAAATGTCTAATGTAGCAATGTTGATAGGAATCCTGAAATGAATGGTTTGAGTAAAGAGAATGATAAGATGCACATACATGAAATACTTAACATAACAATTGATAAATTAGAAAAAGAATAAGATGATAGCTATAAATTATATATCTTTCCTTTGACAAGACTTAAAAAATAACTCTCTTCTATTGCTTATCTGAATTTAAGCAACAATGAAAATTCATTGTTCAAACTTCAATGTTCATTGGCTTGATATTCTTAGGAAGAGGCTCAAGCAAATATGAAAAGAACATTCTAAAAACATCATGGTATATGATCCTCCATGAGATATAAAGTCCCTACATCTAGGATGATTGAAGTTTTTTATTTATAATTGAGACATAGATTGGGATTTGAAGAATAGGCTTGAAATGGTTATTAACAATTTTTCTCAAAGTGATAGTTTCATGTGTGCTCATGTTTCTTGTAATATCTTACATACAAATAAATAAAATCTATGTAATGTAAATTAAGAAATATTAAGAACTAAGACTTCAGTTTATTATCTTTCATTTGTTTCTAATATCACTAAGTTATATTTGTGTTAAGATGTGTAGCTTGGGAGGTACTCCCACAACCCTGGTGTATTAGGTTTGTGTGGAGTTGGCCCACGAAAAAGATATTTTGTGGGCTATGTACCCAAGTGACTGGATTTGGGTGCATGTTGGTGGGATAAAGACCTAGAATATATTATTGTTAATTCTAATTAATGATGTAGGAGCCCCTAAGACAATGATTAGAGAGGATATAAATACAAGTGACTTAAGAGAGGTCTAACACACATAAGAGCATTCATTCTTATGTTATATTTTCCCTAGAAAGGAAACGAGTTACATTAGGGGGTTGCAGGAAGTTTATGGTCTGCCTTGAGCAGGGAAGAAGGAAGAGTTTGTCTAGGATAAAGGTTGAGCTAGCTCAGATAGGGAGATTGAGTTTATGTGGGATGATTTTGACATAGAAGGACATTTGTCCAAGCTTGAAAGAAGGCTGAAAATATTTGTGTAAAGTTGTGTTATGTTTTGTGGAAAAGGAAGGGAGTCGAGCCCAAGAATGAGGCTTTTTTAGCCTCAGTCTAGTTTTCCAATGTGGGCTGCAGGTCTTGTGATGCTACACTGGATTTCTAGGCCTAATCTGAGCCCTAAAAGAGTCCTAAATCTGCCTGAAATAGTGAACATAGATAATGTGTTGTATTGGATGAAGGGAAAGCATTGAATGTTGTCATGTGGGCCAATATATAAGTGTAGAATGATTGTTGAGCCTGTGCGTTGAATACTTTCCTGCAATGGTGTGTTAGGATAGTGCATTGAAGCCTATGTACAATCACTTGAATGTTGTAAAGAGGTTGTGAGAAAACTGATTGGTTAGGGTTGCATTAGACATTGAATTCAAGGGTGAATTTAAGTTATGAGTCGACCTCGTTGTGGTGTGTATGTACATTGATTTGATGAAGCAAGCATCACTATGAGAGGGAAAACATTTAAATCCTATGAACAATGAATTTGGAGCAGTTGAGTTATTGTGTGAAGGCAAATTGTTGAGCTAAAGCGTGCAAGTGAATCTGAAGTTGTAGACATCCTTGTGAGCAATTGAAGGAAGATGTATTGGAGCAACATATTCGCTGCAACTATAGGTGGAGAAAGACCTGGCAAGTGTTCAAGGCAAGTGGACTGAAAGGGTTAGTGTAAGTGCTTCTTTAGAAATTAAGTCAAGTTTGTTCTTGTTCTTGAGCATATTAGTTGTCAAGTGTTGTTGACATCAAGCCCTAGTTTTTCTTGTATGAGGGCTAATTGTAATGGCCATGATCCATGGTATGAGAGCCCTATGTTTTTGTATTAAAGTTGTAATATAAACAAGTTTTGAGTTTGTAAATTTATTGTGTACTTCATTGATTCGCTATTGTACATTTTCCACTGTGCGCTTGGAAATTGTGCTATTTCAGTGTGTTTGTGATTGTGTTTTAAGCATAGACTTGATTTTGAAGTTACGAAGAAAAATCAACAATTTACAACGTCAATATAATACTTACTTTTAACTAGGAAATATTGATTTTTAACTAGGAGATAGTCTTAAGATGTTAATCAATTTAATTAAAAGGAAATTCCTTGTCTTACAATGTTTTTCATTGAAAGTTTCAAGTTTTCATGTTGTAAATGTTTTTAAAATAGGCATTTTTTTATCCTTGAATTTCCTTGTTATTTATCAAAAAGATTGAATGCCTCTATTTACTATAATTAAATAACAATGTTGCAAACATTGTTTGGGAAAACATATTGTTGGGGGTATTGAGATAAACTTATAAATGGCATTAAGAAGGTTTTAAAAATACTAAAATATTCATTTTCTTTTCAATCTTTTAAACATCTAAAACGATTGTTTCTTCTTGGCCCTTTTATGGTTAAAAGATAATAGTGGGTAACATATTGTTGTTAATCCCTTGGTTTCCCTATTCAATATGAGAAACAAAACCTAAAAAGAATCTCTTGAAACATAGTATATTTTCCACCAACTTATGACATTTTCAAATTTCAAAATTTGAAAACATCACAAAATTTGCAACATTGCTAAATAACTTTTCAACATTTTCCCTCATTAAGATAAATAAAATGAAATATTGGCTATATGTCATTTAGCCTTTGTGAATTTTCTCTGCATAATACATTTCAATTAATCCTTCGAAATATCAAATATTTTCCATATCTCTCAATAGTTTCAAATTTCAACATATCAAGATATTTGTAACATTGCTAAATAATGTTTTAATATCTTCCCTCACAAAGATGAATAAAATGAAATATTGAATATACATCATTTAGTTTTTGTGATTTTGTCTCACTACAATCTACTTCAACTCACGACTTGTTTTATTTTGTCCTAACATAGTTCTCAACTGTAACATACCTAGTTCTCTCAATGACTTACAGAGGTCATGGGGTGCCCAAAAATTTATTTTTCCTTTTACTAGCTTGACAATAAGATCTAATACCACTTTGTCACATACCCCTATTAAATTTATCCTAACCACTCGCAAAAACCTGATTTTCATCTCATACATTTTGTCAAACACTTTACATGTAAACCTTTTTTCAAATACTTTGTATACAACCAATTGAGTAGTATTTTTCTTGTATACATTTTGTCAAACATTTTGTATGAAATGAAGTCAAAAACATTGTTCTAATTCCACTTGTAACATACTAACTAAAACATACCACTCAATCATGCAACTTTTGATTTTTTCCTTCGAGTTATTTTATAAAATAGTTTGTATGCAAATTGTAATAAAAAACCTTTAACACATTTCTTCAAAGTCTTTGCATGTAAATAGACATATATCAACAACAACAATACTATCATACAACACTAATATCCCCATCCACAAAACAACATTTTCGTTGGGGCATTTCATCAAATAATTTGTATGCAATGAGTCATTAAACCATTTCTACATTTCTTCGAACACTTCACATGCAAACTAATATAAAAAATTCTTTACATGCAAATAGGCATATCTAAAATATAGGAATACTATTATGCAACAATACTATCCTCATCTAGAAAACAACATTTTCATTGGGGAATTGCATGAAACGGTTTGTATGCAATGAATAATTTAACCATTTAAGTATTTCTTCAAACTCTTTGCATGCAAACTAATATAACAAATTCTTCAGTGCATCTCCTAAATTAGAGGAGTCTAAGTTCTAAAAAACTGAATCAAATGATGAGTGAGAGTTCCCCTCATTATGGTTAATATTTCAATATCCGGAACCTTCCATATGAAAAGTTATAGAAAAAATGCTAATGTGAACTATTTCAAGCATGATTTTAAGAGAATTTAGGAAGGCCAACTTCCTCTGACCATATCTCCTAAAATATCGTGACCCAAGATCTTAAAGTTGGATCAGATGATACGAGATTTTCTCTCAATATGGTCCAATTAAGCTTCTAGAACCTCCTTGAAGAATAGTAATAGCAGAAATGCCAACATGACTTGTTTGATGCACAATCTTAGGAGCAGTCACGAAGATTGTTTTCCTTTGATCATATCTCCTAAAACATTGTGATCCAAGATTTGAATGTTGGAACATATGATCATCAAGATTTTCCCTCACTCTAGTCCAAGTGTCAACTTTTGGAACCTCCCAAAAGAAAAGTTATAGTAGAAATGCCAACATGATATGTTTGATACATGATTTTAGGAGCATTTAAGAAGCTCAAATTCCTTTAATCATATATCTTAAAATATCGTGAACCAATATTTGAAAGTTGGATCAAATGATTAGTAGGATTTCCCCTCACCATGGTCCAAGTTTCAGCTTCTAGAACCTTCCTGAAGAAAAATTTGGAGGAAATGCCAACATGACTTGTTTAAAGATGCATTTAGGAAGCCCAATTTCCTATGATCATATTTCCTAAAATTTTGCAACCAAAGATCTGAAAACTAGACCAGAGGATAAACAAGATTTCCCCTCACCATGGTCTAAGTTTTTGCTTCTAGAACTTGACAAAAGAAAAGTTATAACATAAAAGTGAGCAATTGTAATCACAAAGCTTTGCATATCCCCATGCAACAAATTAACTTGCACATAAAAATCAAGACTGTTATTTTTTGTAGCAACGGACGTGTTCTAGCCACGAGATTTGGCGGAGAGGCTAGAATACATGTATTCTCCAATACCCATAAATTGTTTTTGGAAATTCCACATAGAGACGAATTAATTAGATTTATTAGTCAGTTTTTAATATTTCCTAAGTCTAAACTTAGGAAATGTCGTTAATTAATTCATGGCGAGAATGTTCTAGAAAAGTGCATGGATTGATTTCTAGTTAATCCTAGCCATCGATTAAGATTTAATCGTGGCTGTTTAAGTCTCAACAAAGGATTATAAGAAGTCGATGGGGCTTGAAGAAGAGACACACCAATCAGTTGAGCATTTGATGTTGTTGGGAAATCGATCTCCAAAGTAGCAACATTTAGTTGATAGCGGTGATTCAGTTAGATCGAAGTAGTGA
>APFE030449200.1:0-11252 GCA_000404065.3 Pinus taeda | reverse complement strand
ATCTCTTTTCGCTCTAGAAAAGGTTTGCATGTAAGTGCTTAGTAGATCTACACTTAAAAAGGATCTAGACTGGTTTAGTTCCCCCTTTAAATATCTTATATTCCACAATAATACCATGAGTCATTTTTATTTTTTGTTATTTTTTATTTATTTTGACATAGCCAAAATGTTTACATTACATTATAATTTAACTTTTATTTAATAATCTTAAAATAACTTATTAAATTTATGTAATTTGACTTGGTCAAAATGTCAAATGCTACATTACAACATCTCTCCCATACAAAACTCTGAAAAACACCTCTTGAAAAAACCACAGTAATTAAGAATTAGAACCATATAAGAATGTAAATAATTTAATTAAATTTTATGTGATTTGACTTAGTCAAAATGTCAAATGCTACATTACAACATCTCTCCCATACAAAGCTCTGAAAAACACCTCTTGAAAAAAGCACAGTAATTAAAAATTATAACCATATAAGAATGTAAATAAACAAACATATATTCAATAACGAATTGTAGTATTAATGAAAAGTAAGCAATATTATTATTATTATTAACTTTTTTCTTCCGTAACATGTTTTTACATTTAAATATATATTGTAAGATGTTTTAGACTTTTCAGGTAATAGTTTTTAATTAATTTTTTAATTGAAATTAAGTATTTGATAGAAATTAATAGTTAAATAATAAAAATTTAAAACTATATGAAATATTAGAGTTTAATTTTTAACATTTTTAGGCTAACATATTTTTATTCTGTTTGAATTATTATTTTGAATAATAAATACCAACTTCATACATGGTAGTTTTAAATATATATAATTTTATTGACAAATTTAATTTGATACGGTAGTTTTAAATATAAATGAGATTTTTTTGTGGTGAGAAGCACTCTACAACCTAGTATAAGAGAGATGTTGTCTTATAACATTACATTTAAAAATAATAAAATAATACTTACATTAACAAATAAAAAAATATCAATAACAAAAAATCAATATCATCTCTAAATAAAATATTTCAATTTCCACCTTAATTTTACGTCAAATTTTATATAGAAAAATAAATAAAAAAATAAAAAAATAATATTATAGAGAGATATGTGATTCTTTCACTACTTAATATGGATTTTACAGATGACATATAAAAATAACATGATTGATATTGCATGATCTGTAATTCAGTTTATGTTCAATTGACATGTAACATTTAAAATAAAAATATATTAAACAAATTTATTATCGGTTATAAATAATATAAATTTATCAACTTTTATATAAAGAAAAATAAATTATCGATGAATGTGTAATTTGTAATTTCTTCAATGTTTAATATGGAGTTGACATGTAACATTTTCGAGAGAGAACAAAAATAATGATATATATCATACAAAAAACAAGTGGAAATTAAAAATTTCTTATAGTTAAAACATCTTATTAATGTTTTGTTCAAAACCATGATAGATCTATCTTAACTAGAGACCTACCAAGAGCGTAGAGGAATCAAATCCTTTGAGGTGCAAACATTTCCTCAAAAAGATGTTTGCATCTTGAGAGATTTGATGGTGCACCCTAACATATAGAAGAAATGGCCTTTTTCACCATAATCCACAATACAATTTCAAGCAATGTTTTAAGAAATCACGTTTTTCACGGGAATGAACAATACTGTTTGAAGCAAGATTGCGAGTTCTTGTTTTTTAAAATACATTTTTGAATGCATAAATGAATTCAACACCCTAAAAAACCCTAGGGTACTCTTATACAGATTAAACAAGTTAGACTCAAGTTTTTAAAAATATCTACTAGATTTTGGTTAAAATTAACTAGAAAAAAATGCCCTCAAAAAAGTCATTTTTCTATTAGTTAGCTATGCAGAGATTTCATCCTTCTTCATGCTTGTTAGATTTGGAGTTAAGATGGATCTATGATGGCTACACCTATGCTCTCTAGCCTAGTATGGAAGAGATGTTGTAATGTCATATTATGTTATATTATCTAAACATTTTGACTGTCAAATAAAAATTTAAAAAACAAATTAAAAAATAAAATAAAATTACTAATTCATGGTTGGAAGGGCTTCACATTCTAACAATCCATGGGGTTTCCCATGGTATTTGCTATGAAGAAGCATATTTAAAGGCTTGAGAAAATCCATTATGGAAGCAATGCAAGAGAACTAGCTCAGTCTTATCCCTTTACATTTGCATTTAAGATAGATCAACTCAAATAAAAAACTATTTTTATTTTTATTGTATTATAATTTTTTATTAAGAAAATAATATTATAAATTATTTAATTTATATTAAATTGTAAATATATTTTATTTTTTTCCAATAAAATTATATCTCTTTCCCAATGATTGAACCACACTGGTTTGGTTTCAAAACACATACCCAAAAAATTTCTCTTATGTTGATTTCTACGGAAAAAGACTTTGCTTTATTCATTATTGGATCACAGAATTGAAATACAAAGAAGAAAATAAATAAATAAAATAAATAAATTATTATTATATATATTTTAATAACAACACATATGTGTTTTTCTTATAAGTATTTTAATTTTATTTCATTTTTAATTTAATAGTTTTAATGCCATTTAAAAATTCATTAGAAATTAAAGTTCAATCCTACTATAAATTAAAAATACAAACCATTTTAATAGAAGAAGACTTAAAAAACAACCACATGAATTAATACTGCCAAATCATATATTTTTATTAATAAGATAAATTAATGTGTTGAGAGCCTTTCTGTCTAGTAGTAATAAATGTGTTGTAATGTTTAACTTTTTGACTTGTTCAAATAAATAAAATAAAAAACATTAAACTCTTTTAGTCGAGTGTAAGTGGAGATCTTCATGTTTAGCATTTTTGACTTAGTCAAAATAAAATAAAATAAAATAAAATTTAAAATAAAACAACAAAAAATAATAATTATAATTTACAATTAATTATAAATTAATAATTAAGCCAGTCTATATGCATTTTAATTTTTGATCTACCAAGTGCTGAGAAATAAAATCTCTTTAGACACAAACTTATTTTAGAGTGAAAATTATTTGATCCCTCTCGATCCTTGGTAGATTTAGAGTTAAAATAAATCTAAGCTAATTAATATAGCAAGAAAAACGCCAATTTCATGGTTTCAAGGAAGGAAGAACTAATCTTCATTGGGAAAAATAATCCCAAATTATTTGGGAAGGAGCTCTAGCCGAAAAAGATACAAATTAGAAATAATATTACAACTTCTAAATGGTTTGACTATGCCAGACAACTCTGTGAGCATGTTCCCAAGTTGGGTGTTGGAAAAGAAAAGAACTTAGTTGAACTCCAAGCAGAATATCTAAAGTGGGGCTAAAAGATTTTGGCACCTCACATTACAAAAATCTTCAACAACATCATACAACAAGGGGTCCCCACAGATTTGACAACCAGTCTGGCAATACCTATTTTCAAGAGCGGTGACGTCAATAATCCCTCCAATTATAGGACCATCATGATAAACCCTTTGTTTGCAAATTTATTTGGAAGCATGCTAGAAAATAAAATTAGCAAGTGCGCAAAAGAAAAAGATAAGCGTGCTAAAGGGCAAGCAGGTTTTAGACCTAAACATTCCACAGTTGATCATCGTATAACTTTAAGGCAAATCATTGAAAAAGTTTGGGAGAAAAAGGAAGAAGTCTTTTGTTGCTTTGTTGATTTCATAAAAGCATTTGACTCAGTTCCTAGGGATAAGCTTTGGTATAGAATGGAGGAACTTGGGGTTCCTAAACATTTGAGGTCAGCGGTGCATAGGCTGTATGAAGAGGTGAAAGTCAAAATTAGAACTTCTGCAGGCATTTTTGAAAGTTTTAGAAGCGATATCGGGGTCAAAGAAGGTTGCCCACTATCTCATACCCTTTTTGGTTCATATATCAACAAGCTTGAGGAGTGGTTAAATTCGCAAGGGGGTGATGGTATCTATTTGGGCAAGTTTGTTATAATGCTTCTTTTGTATGCAAATGACCTTATTCTGATTGCTAAATCGGCTCTTGGTTTGCAAGAGCACTTACTATCCCTTGAGCAATTTTGTAGAAGTGTGGGGATGCAAGTCAACATTAGAAAAATGAAAGTAGTGGCCTTCTCTAAGAAAAGCAAACATAACCAGCATAAGTTCTACTTTGAAGGCAATATTTTGGAAGAAGTTGCAAATTACAAATACCTTGGAATTGACTTCAACAAAAATCTATGCTGGCATGGTTGTAGAAAGAAAAGAACTTTGGGGGGTTGGAAAGCATTTTATGCTTTTCAAAATAGGTGTAGAGAGGTAGAGTTATGAGACTGGAAGACCACTCAAACTCTTTTTGGGTTTCTAGTGATTTTAGTGATTCTTTATGGTTGTGAACTATGGGCCAGCAGTACATCTGACATGTAATGGAGACAAATTGAGAAAATTCAGAAGCGTTTGATTACAAACAAATTTAAGATTAAAAGTGCAGTTCATTATGATATTCTGTTAAGTGAAATAGGGATTGCTCTTATTGAAGCAATTGCTATGGTGTGAGACATAAGGTATTTAAAAAAAATTGAGCAAATGGAAGAGGGTAGATGGCTTAAGGTTGTCTTTAATGATAGATTCTGCAAGAACAAAAAAACTTGGATGTAGCAAAATAACAAATGGTTTAGTAAATGGGGTATTTGCTTGAACGCATGTCACATAAACAACAAAGAGATAAAAGCTTTTTTTATGGAAAATTTCCACAAGCATACTTGGGATCAAGAGCTAGGAAGAAAGAAAAATTACTATATTGAAGTATTTAATCCCATTCATTGTCATCAACCAAAAGCATACATAGAGGCCAATATCTCTTGGAGAGCCAAAATTCTTATTGCTTAGTTAAGGACTAATTCTCATCAACTCCGTTGTGAAATAAGGGGATGGAAAAGGCCGAAGGAAGTGTGGGAGGAAAGAGTATGCATTTTTTGTTCTTCTGGAAAAGTGGAAATAGAAAAGCATTTCATTTTAGAATGTGAGGCTTTCAAAGACAACAGGGACAGATATGCAGATATGCTCGCAGCTAGCTCTTGGGATAATCTATTTAGCGAGGGGCTTGTCGAGAAGATGAGAGCAATTATTTTTGAAGCTTCATAGAAAAAAGTCGAATACATCAAGCAAATGAAAAAGAAATCTGTCTCATAAGTTATCTTTAACTTCGTAGATGTTAAAATAATTTATTTATTTCTTTTTTTCTTTCTTTCTTCTTTCTATATCTTAAATTAAAATACTTGGAAAATAATAATAAAATAAAATTACTTGAAAAATAATAAAAAATAAAATAATAACCAAAAAGAATGAATTTTTAAATTTGGACCCCAAAAAAAAAGACTTTGAACACCTTAATTAATGAATAAGATAATAAAATCTAATTGTTAACCAATCAATAAAACGATAACATTCAAAAATATAATTAGAAGAATTTTTTTATTTCGTAAGTTTCGAGTTTCAGTTATTGCAAAAAGATTTTACAAGTTATGTTTGACCATATTGTAGGTGTTCCCATAGGGAAATTACACACAACAGCATTATAGTTGTCTTGAGATTATAACTCCCACCACCTTACCTCAGTCCGGTGGAGGTGGCCCGTACTGCTTATCAGTGTCTACGCAGGATGATTCCCAAGTGTCTGTCCCGCAAATCATCTCACCTCCCAAATCTTCCCACACTACCGTGAGGGGAACAAAAAATTGTTAAAATTAAATAAATAATTATTTAAAATACAAGTATTATAATATATGATGGGAAGAACTTGAACATTTTAATTAATAAATTGAGTAACAACAGTGAATTTTACCAAATCAATGAAAACATCAAATTAAATAATATGATAATTTTTTTATAAAATAAATATAATATTTAATTAATAAATTTCAAGAATGAATAATCATAATGTTTATGTGAATGTTATAATATTATTTATTATTTATAAAATAATATTTGAAGTAAGACTTTCCTAAAAGATGTGATATGTGCGTGTTCCTCGAAATAATGGATAAGAAAATTGAAAACATATCCCCAAGTTTTTTCTTCCTCATTTTTGGAATTAAGTGGCGGTTAGGGCCAAAACTTTAAGGGAAAAAAAGGAAAGATGAAGATTTCAAAGTAGGATGTTTTACTATATAGAAAGTGACAAAAATTTAATTAATTTATTAAAATGGGACCAAATTTTAGTTACTTTATTCTCAAATTTTTAAAATAATAAATAATAAATTTAAAAACTATTTTAAGGGTGAATAATTTGTTTCTTCTAAAGAAATTGATAATTAAGTGGGTTTTGTATTAACATGATGATCGAGTTGCTATTATTATTTATAATGGGAGGTTAGGTAGATGGGGAGCAACGAGAGACATTACATAAGGGGTGTCTTGACAACAAACTATTTTATGGTGCAGTCTAACTAATAGACAAATTTAAAATGCATTTTTGAATGTATAAATGGATTTAGCACCCTAAAAAACCCTAGGGAAATTGAAGTTTGCAAATTAAATAACTTAAACTTATAGTTCTTAAAAATGTATACCATATTTTGGCAAATTTAACTAGAAAAATGCCCTGAAATGACCATTTTATTTATTACTTAAACATTATCTATTTTATGGGTAGTGGACATATTAAATACAATTATTATTTTTTATGCGTTTAATTTTAGGATTTTGATCATAAATTATTATATAGCATTTATTTATTTATTTTGAAAATATGTCAGATATGATTTATGTATTGTTTTTTTTTTTTAATTATAATTATTGTTTGTCTTTTAAAGTGTTTTTTTTTTTTGAAAGTTTTTTTTGCATGGCAATAGAAGAGATTTACATCATATTAACAAAATTATTGTTCTTGGTCTACCATCTTTGAAACCGGACCAAAGACAATAAAGCAGAGAGTTAAGAACTAGCAAAATTAAAGGAGTCTCCATGATGAACAAAGACCAAAATCAATTGCTAACCCACTCAAGGGGAAACCAACAATAAGAGACAAAAATAGTAGACTTGTTGAACTGCAAGATTTGAGCAAACAAGAAAATTAAACTAAGCATAGAGTTAAAGTTAAACATAATTATAACCTTGAAGGCTAGCCAGAGAAGTCAAAGCTGAGATAAAATTGCAAGGTATCAGAGTATCAGGATGATAAAGAAGTATCTAGGTTGATTAGTTGTTCCTCAACCTTGCATGGTGAAGGAATCAGAAAGTTGGGTGGAGAACTGATCTCAAATCGAGCTAGCCAACCTTCCACATCAAGCATGAGGTCTTAGAGTTCATCTAACATGTCTAGAAAGATTGGCCTAGGATTTCTTCTATCCACCAAGATTTTTCCAAGCAACAAATTAGCATGCCAATAGAAACCAATAGTATGGAGGTAATCATTTTGATGGCCTCATGAATTACATGTATTAGGAACCCAAGGAGTAATGGTTTCCATGACATCTGAATCAAGAGTGACCTGTCATTCATGCTTGATTTCTTCCTCCACCAGTCGAATCTCCTCTTGTATGTCTGGTGATGTGATGACATAGAAGCTACGAGATGAGGATTCTACTCGATGGTGTGCCCTAGGACCGCTTGAGGCTCCATGACCTCTTTTGTTATGCCTACAATGAGCTCTATGACATGTAATAGCTATTGGGGATAGTAGGACATCATATGGACATAGACTAAGGTGTGAGGGGAGATGGATGAGGTGACCATTAAAGAGAGAAGCCATTAAAAATTTCCACTCAAGCTAAACTGACATTGAATGAGGACAATTATCTCCCCTTTTGAAAAATATGACAACATAGGGGGGGAAACCATTGATAGGGAGGGGAGACAACCAACCTAGACAACAAGGTGAGAGTCCAAGCACATGGTGGGAAAATATAGGAGCTTAAGGAAGTGATGGAGGAGAGTGCCAAGGTCGAGCCACTAGCTTGAGACATAGAACATCTTGAAGAGTTTATTCACATTGTCAACACATATAACATACGATTGCCAAGGGGCCTCAACCTCCCTCCTTGATAGGAAAGGTTCCTTAAATGCACCTCGAAAGTGAGACATTCACAAAAAGTGGTGGTGAGGGCACATTAAACCCCAAACCCATTTATTTTATTGCATACTACCTATAAAAACTTTTAAATTATAATTATAACATAATATATGTTATTTTTTAATTTTTTGTAAGCTTGGTGGTGCCTTTCCATTAATTTTCGAAAATAAAGCAGGTTACATCCATATGTTTGAGAGTTAGGTGGCCTCAACCTGCCCAGAGGGAAACCAGATCTATTGGCCACCTAACCACAAAATATGCCATCCAAAAGCAAAAAAATATAAGCCTAACCAACCACACTATGTAAATATGTGAGTCTTTGTACTTCCTATTTTCTAAATAACTATAAACATAACTGGTAATAAGCCTGAAATTTTGGATTGTATCATGCAAAATTAAAGCAAGGTTGCGGTGTCGCTACTCATCATCAACTAACTCCACCGAAGCAGGATCCTTCACAGTGGAACTCGACAGCTCCGTGTGGGGTATGCTAAGATGACCACTCTACTGCTGTAATTGAAAATGAATTTTTTGAAATTCTCTAGTGTAATCCGATTGACCTTGAGGGGCCACATGCATGTCAAGAGGAAACTGCTCTAGGGATTTCGCCAGAATGCTCTTCATCATCCAAAACAGGTGGATTGTCTGCTTGTATTGAGATGATCTGCCATGAGTGTGGCCTGGTTCTACGATCACAATTTCCCACTCATCCATATCAAGTTCAAAATCCTCCTCGGCCTGTCGAATCTCAACCTCCCAAAATGCAATAAGTTACTTGACCGGGTTGGAGCTGCTAGCATGGTATGCTTGAGCCTCTTCTTGAATTATACGAGAGGCTAGCTTGCATCCACAACCCACCCTAGCAGCCCCACCAGAAGATCTAGGTTGGTTATTTAGTGATGAAGATGCCTTCCTCTACTTTCCCTGGCCTTGGCCCCCATGACCATTCTTTCTTGTACCGATTTCCATGGCCATTCTTTTCCTGCTTCCTCACAAAGGCTTCTCTACATCCAACTCTAGGTAATAACCGAAACAAGGTCATAACTTGGGTGCCCGATGTTTCCAAGGGTCACGTCAACGTTGTAGACCTGTTAAATCAAATTCAAATGAAACAAGCCATGTAAGGAACCCACTCCAAATTTTACTGTCAACTTACTGCCAACATAGTATAATGGTGCCACTTTTATCACTCATCTCCATTTGCCCATTGCGGGGCCTAAATGGTCTGGCCATACCATCCAAATTTGGGATCCATGAATTATCCAGGCACGTCCCATAGTTTATCAAATCCACGAGCCAAACATTGCAGAAATAAATAGATAGAAAATCGATCCAACGACTACACTAAGCCCGCAGGCCACCAAGCCCCTTTCAATGAGACTCCATACAGAGAACCCAAACCACAGAAATCAAACCCCCTTGCCTACAAGCCAACTTATGGTGATAGGAATTGAGCCATGACCATCTCTGAAACCAGGATTGAGCCTTAGCTAAACAAGAGTGCCCAACTCGATAGACTCTGTCCAACAGGATCAGACTGACCCTGAAACAATCCACCAGGGGTCTTCTACCTTCTCCCATATGATAACAAAGTACATAGGTGGTGTTACATACTACCAAGGCTTGACTTTGAGCTCGCCCAAAAGCTACATACCCTAGAACCAGACCAAATTCACAACATACCTAAATAATTTCTGGCTCATTTTTACCCGCACAGGGGGGACGTCCACATCCAAAACCCTTTACCAACAAGACATTGCAAGAACCCATGCGGGACAACCAAATTCCATACATGACAGACACCAAGACATAAAAGTGATGAACTCAACCAAAACCAAAAGCCCAGTGAGGCCATGCCTCTGACAATTCCAATTCCCATCCCCCCAAAACACAAACCCATGTATCTCATAGGTCGAAGGTCAAATAGATTGCCCCATACAAATAAAAGGTGCTAAATTAAGACTGGAAACATACCAGTGAGTGCTTCCAAGAACTATAGAAGATGACGACCACCAGTTTCCCAGAACCACTCGCTCACAACAAATTCACAAGAACGTAAGTTCGTAGACTAACTTACCCAACAAGATGGAGGGAATTCTCACTTTTCCAACTGTCCTTATACCGCTGCCACCCTGAAGCTGGGTCATTAAAATCTGCATGCACACTTCCACCTCTCCAAGTGTTGCAAGCATGTGGAGGGTGGCTGAAACAATTTGTTGGATTCACATAAAATTTTGGGTCAAGATAAACTCAATGGGGCCATCTCACACCCTGATCAGGGGAATACATATTAAAATTATAATTATAATCTAATATATATATCAAAGTTATTTTAGAGCATTTTAAAATAAGCTCTAAAATAAGCATAATTTAAAAATGTAACCCATATTTGTGATAATCATGTAGATATATTTAAAACTTTAAGTTTGATCTTCATTTATATCATAGTATGGAATGATCTCAATTTGGATATGAATTTATTAGAGTGGAAGTGCGTTTACGCTAAATGCACAGTGATATAATAAAATTGTCATAAAACATGGACATTTTAATGAATTTCATTAAAGATAAGTTTGTTAAGTTAATGTATGTGATCATAAAGTGTAACTAAATGGCCTCTTAAAACTTACGTGAGAGTCTTTGCAAACTCCTATTATATATAGTATTATATATACTATCCGACTCCTACTAAGAATATTGAAGTATAAGTTTTCCCAACTATATATGTAGGTGTTGGATGTTAGACATAGTGTTTTCATTAATGACAATCAAGGTCATTGATGTCAAGAAGAATGTCAAATAAAGTACGATGTCTTGGAGATACGATGCCTTGAAAGATCATATCAGTGATGTCAAGGATTATTTGTAGATTATTGAAGTTATGTTGACGTTATGGTGATCAAATGAATATATAGATGGAATGGTTGGATAGTCCTCTCCAAAATCTTTCCAACAATATATTACACTTGGTCAAACTCCTCTAGAATGAAAATATAAGTCAATTTGAAAGTAACATGGAAAAAATGCCAAATTTGGTAATAGTCGTGCACATTCAAAGCGGATCCATGTTTTTGTGAGCAATCAATGACAGTGGGAAGATGGTTCTGCACACTATTTAACATGCTTAAACATTGTATGTCTCAAGGCATATATGGTGATTATGGATTTCATGAATAGTGGATG
>APFE030449194.1:0-84860 GCA_000404065.3 Pinus taeda | reverse complement strand
AGGCGTTCCCTCTGAGATAAACTCCCCTCCATGCCACCGTGTCTCGTTATGGGCCCTTAGATCGATTGTTAGACGATGAAATAATCTCCAGCCATTGGATCATCAGTGAAGAATGTGTGAAGAATGTTGTAGGCGGTTCAGAATATTGGAATGTCATAGGTCGGAGTTCCAGGACATCCCTGGGTGCAGCACCAATAATTACTACAATGTAGGGGAAGAAATCGGCAGACGGGTGAGCGAAGTCGAGCAGCGGTGGGCGATGATTGGCATGCCCTGGTCATGGAGCATGTGCGTGTGCTGTCCAAGAGCAGCCAGGGCGATAATCCACCAGGGGCCGTGGTCGGGCTGGAGGTGCACCAAATCGGTAAAATGCGGTACGTTATTGGCATCGGGAGCCGAGGGAAAATTCACGTCTTTCGCGAGAATGGAACGCTGTATGGAGTAGCGGAGACTTCGAGCAACAGTAGGCCGCTGGCGTTTCTGAGGCAGAGGCTGCTGTTCTTGACGGAGACGGGTGCAGGGTCACTGGATTTAAGAAGCATGACGGTGCGAACGGGGGAATGTGAGGGCCTCAGCGGAGCCAGGGCCGTAGCTTATGCTTTCGATGCTGCGGAGCGATCAAAAGGGTATGGTTTTACTTCAGAAGGTAATTTGATTCAGGTAACACTTATGGGGGATGTTCTGAACTTTAAATGTAGGGTTAAGAGTAAAAGGATGTCTGACATTGAAGGGGAAGGGTCTGTTGTAGTTAGGGCAATTAAGGGCTATTTGCTTGTAAGTACCCCGGAGAAAGTTTTTCTTTACTTTGGATCATATTGCATCTGCGTTTGCGCCGGGTCCGAAGAACCTCGGCGACGCGCTGGCGCTGATTGCCTGTAACAGAGACAGGCTTGTTGTGATCGGTTTGGGCAATGGGTATGTTGGGGTGTACAGATCGAAACTCCCGGTGCACAAGGCAGAATTCAATACCATGCTCTGGAGTAGCCCTGTGCTAGTGTTTATTTTGTTTCTCATCGGAGCCTGGAATTTCTTTGGGAAGAAGAGAGGCCTTTGCGATTTGGGGATCTGATGATATTTTCAGCGGTACGCCTACGGTGGGCAGCTCTCTGTCCAGTGCGTCTGGCGAGAGGAGTAACGAGGATACTTCCACCAGGGATGAAGGGTTGAGAGACATTCGGGATGGTCTCAGGGGGCCGACAAGAAGATATGTGTCTCCTTCTGGCTATCCTGCACGTCAGTCTGGTTATGGAGGAGGAACAGGTGCTATTTCTTACAGAGGCAGCACGGTTGATCCGAATTATAGGGCAACAACAGAGACCAAATTCAGGGCACAAGCAGTAGAGACGAGCAGTTATGCCAAAAGGAGGGAGCCTTTGTTCACTAACAGTTAAGTTGTTGAAGATAAGATTCATTAATTGCCTTGTTTATTTTATATGGGAATGTTTTGTTGCAATGAGCTAAAATATTCCCTGCTTAACATACCGAGTGAAGGCCTACATACATAAATTTCTGTTTCTCAAAATTGATATCATTCCGCACAGGATCAGATGTTAGCTTTAAATTTTGGGTGAGTTTCAGTATATTTCAGTGTGTACGGCACAGTAAAGATGGCCTTTTATATTTTGAGAAACACAGGTGAACAGAGCTGATATTCCGAAATAAGGGAGCCTTTGTTCGCTGGCGGTCAAGTTTTATAAGATAAAACTCATTGATTGTCTTCTCTCCTTTTAATGGACTATCCAAAGCTTTTATATTTTGGAGTGTTTGGTTGCATGAATTCAAATGCTCCCTGCTGAACAGAGTGAGTAATGAAGGATTCCACGTGTTTTCAAAATTGAATATTCACTTGCGAGATTAAACAGACTCTTTCAGTCTCAATATTACTTCAATTTCAGGGTATTTACAGCGTGAATGCCATAGTAAAGAAGAACTTTTATATTTGGAGAGATTGATGTATATTAAAGCTGGCCTTTATAGTTTGAGAAACATAGATGAACAGAGTTAATATCCCAAAATAAGGGAGCCTTTGTTCACCAGCAATCAAGTTGTACAAGATAACATGGATTGATTGTCTTCTTTCCTTGTTCTGGAATATCCAAATCTTTTATATTCGGGAATGTTTGGGTGCAGCGAATTCAAATACTCCTGCTAAACATAGGGAGCAGAGAGAGATTTCACATATCTCTGTTTTCAAAATTAATTTATAGCATCACACAGTCTTTTCTTCTTAATATAAATTCAAAATCTTCAACTAGGAGATGATGTCTGGAATTTGTAATTGAGATTTGTTTCGTTCTCTTTGGGATGTCTGGAATCTGAAATTGAGATAAAGATATCTATTATATTTAGCTAAAAGTTAAGTATGAGGAACTTGCTAATAATCTTATTTCAAAAATTTGAAAAAACGAACTACTTGGAAATTATCAAACCTGGTGTTGCTATGTTGTTATTTCTGTAGTGAAGCTCACTGCACGGAATGATGGGAGAGTATCATCAATTCTGGTGTTGCTACTTCTCTCGTGAAGCTCACTACATGCCTTAGAAGATGAAAAAAATTACAAAGATCTGAGAACAGCAGACGAGAGCTCATAACTCATTATCTGAACTTCTTGCTTCTTGATGCCTGTACCAGAGAAAGTCTACCCTCCAACTCCCACCAATTAGGATCCAAAGCCTGGTGATTGTCTGCTGTGTAATTGTGTAAATTTTCAAAGTTTATAATAGTTACCTCCATAACATAAGAATCAATAGATTATTTGAACTAGTTAGTTTCTGTCATCATTCATTTAAAGGGTTTGAGTCATTATTTTCGCTCGGTTTGAGATTGAGCAAGGATTTGTTTGATTTCATGATATGTGAATGATTTGGAGCACATTTGGGTAGCAAAATTCTCATCACACAATGAATAGGGATTGATAAGTAGCCCATAATGTTAAGGTGTGTCAATACAGGAATATGGAAGCATAATTTACTTAGTACAAGAATCATCTAATATATCAGTTGTTTGAATGAGTGTTTGTTTGCATTTTTTGAAGCCCGAGTTCAGTTAAAAGGTATTTTAAAATAGGATCTCAGTTCATTAGAACACTCCTGAGTAAGAGGCCAGCACCCAGAAAGATCTTGGTGTTGCCATGAAAGATGGTACAAGAATCTTGAATTATAGTTTTCATTTCTTTCTTTAACAAAAGTTGGAGAGTTTGATGGTTTTGTGGGATAGGTTTCTTTTATGAAGTTTGACAGGATTAATTTTGGCATTTCCTGTGCTACGTCTCAAATTTATGAAGCCTTGGTTGATAATTAAGATTAGTGACCAATGTTCAAATTGGAATTCATGGAAAAATAGCCCCAAAAAATACACCCTCTGTTTTTGCATTTTTACGTTCGTCTCTTATGTTTATTACTGTATTGCTTTTGTATTAGCCGACTCATCTTTCATATATGTTACATAGTGACATTTCCTATTTGGATGCATAAGTTCTTGGATTGCAGTGATGATCGACTTTTATTATTGTATTGTCTATGTATCTGTTAAATTTGAAGGTTTGCGGTTTTGGGTTTGTCAGAGACCAGCCAGTAAGTGAAGAAGGATTCCTCACTCTTGGCCAAGATGGAAATCTTCAACTAGGAGATGATGTCTGGAATTTGTAATTGAGATTTGTTTCGTTCTCTTTGGGATGTCTGGAATCTGAAATTGAGATAAAGATGTCTATTATATTTAGCTAAAAGTTAAGTATGAGGAACTTGCTAATAATCTTATTTCAAAATTTTGAGAAAACGAACTACTTGGAAATTATCAAACCTGGTGTTGCTATGTTGTTATTTCTCTAGTGAAGCTCACTACACGGAATGATGGGAGAGTATCATCAATTCTGGTGTTGCTACTTCTCTCGTGAAGCTCACTACATGCCTTAGAAGATGAAAAAAATTACAAAGATCTGAGAACAGCAGATGAGAGCTCATAACTCATTATCTGAACTTCTTGCTTCTTGATACCTGTACCACAGAAAGTCTACCCTCCAACTCCCACCAATTAGGATCCAAAGCCTGGTGATTGTCTGCTGTGTAGTTGTGTAAATTTTCAAAGTTTATAATAGTTACCTCCATAACATAAGAATCAATAGATTATTTGAACTAGTTAGTTTCTGTCATCATTCGTTTAAAGGGTTTGAGTCATTATTTTCGCTCGGTTTGAGATTGAGCAAGGATTTGTTTGATTTCATGATATGTGAATGATTTGGAGCACATTAGGGTAGCAAAATTCTCATCACACAATGAATAGGGATTGATAAGTAGCCCATAATGTTAAGGTGTGTCAATACAGGAATATGGAAGCATAATTTACTTAGTACAAGAATCATCTAATATATCATTTGTTTGAATGAGTGTTTGTTTGCATTTTTTGAAGCCCGAGTTCAGTTAAAAGGTATTCTAAAATAGGATCTCAGTTCATTAGAACACTCATGAGTAAGAGGCCAGCACCCAGAAAGATCTTGGTGTTGCCATGAAAGATGGTACAAGAATGTTGAATTATAGTTTTCATTTCTTTCTTTAACAAAAGTTGGAGAGTTTGATGGTTTTGTGGGATAGGTTTCTTTTATGAAGTTTGACAGGATTAATTTTGGCATTTCCTGTGCTACGTCTCAAAATTTATGAAGCCTTGGTTGATAATTAAGATTAGTCAGCAATGTTCAAATTGGAATTCATGGAAAAATAGCCCCAAAAAATACACCCTCTGTTTTTGCATTTTTACGTCGTCTCTTATGTTTATTACTGTATTGCTTTTGTATTAGCCGACTCATCTTTCATATATGTTACATAGTGAAATTTCCTGTTTGGATGCATAAGTTCTTGGATTGCAGTGATGATCGACTTTTATTATTGTATTGTCTATGTATCTGTTAAATTTGAAGGTTTGCGGTTTTGGGTTTGTCAGAGACTAGCCAGTAAGTGAAGAAGGATTCCTCACTCTTGGCCAAGATGGAAATCTTCAACTAGGAGATGGAAAATCAACGGTCTAGATGGTTGAGACCACTGGATTGTCTGTTGAGTCAGGGGAGATGCAAGATTCGGGCAATTCTGTTCTCTACAACTCCGACTTAGACATTGTTTGGCAAAGCTTTGCATCTCCAATAGACGCACTACTACCAGGACAAGAATTGACACAATCTTTAAACCTCACCAGCTGGAATTCTTCTACTGATGTATCTAGAGGCCGTTACTTTCTCAAAATAATGCAAGAGCCAGAATCTCTGAAGATATTGAATTACAATATCCCTTATGAATTTTTCAATTATTCATACTGGTCAAGGCCCATGATATACAACGCGATCGGTTCTCCGGTTGCTTTCCTCAATCTATCTAGAAGTTTTAGCATGAGCTTTGGTGAGCCCTCAAAGGAGTCAGTATATATTTATCATAACAAAAATAGTTTGGCTCAGGACAGTCGAGCGTTGAGGCGGATCACTCTCGAACATGATGGCAATTTGAGATTGTACAGATGGGATGCTAATGTCAGTTCCAGCTGGATTGTAGATTGGGTTGCAGTTTCGAATCCCTGTAGTATTGCTGGAATTTGTGGGAATGGTATCTGTTGCCTTGATGCTAAGGGTAACCCACATTGCAGCTGCCCACCTGGATCAAATCCAGTTGATTCAAGTAGACCATTTCTAGGGTGTTTGCCTCTAAATTCTTCACCAGATTGCGTCAACGATATTAATAATGAGTATTCAAGGTACAAGATTGTGTCTGTTCCACAAACAGATTACTATGGTGGAAGTTCAGTCATTTCAATTACAGAAATATTTCTGCAATGTCTGCATGTCGGGGTCTCTGCTTGTCTGCATGCTCATGTGTAGCTTATGTATATGGGGTTTCTGACCTGAAACCCTACTGTTGGACACTAGGAAACCTTCTTTTTGGAGGTTTGCAAAATCCCAATTATACATTTTTCATGAAATTCAGCCTCATTAATAATAGCAGAATGGGATCCTCAAATGGGTGCCCTCTCCGGCATTCGAAATATCAATCCCATCTGAAGATACTTATTCTAGGAACTATTCTTGGTGTTGTATTTCTGGTGTGCGTGTTTATTGTATTTGCCGTAGCAGCATAATTATGATGAAAAATAGACGAAGCTTGGATGCTTCCATTTTTGTTCCTGGGACTCCTGTGAATTTTCCCTTCGTGAATCTGCAGATTGCGACAAACAACTTCAGAGAGAGGCTTGGAACTGGTTTGAAAGCCTCACAATTTATCTGCAGAATATAAAGGTTTTGATTTTAAAATTTGTTTTGTACTAATGGGAGACCGCTTTGGCAGGAGGTTTTGGGATTGTATACAAGGGTTCACTCTCAGCCGAAACTTTGATTGCTGTGAAAAGGTTGGAGAGATTGCTGCCACAAGGAGAGATGGAATTTAAAACAGAGGTGACACCGATTGGTTCCATTCACCATAGGAATTTAGTTCGTCTCTGTGGATATTGCTCTGAGGGATTACAAAGGTGAGTGTTTGTTTGCATTCCTTCTGATTTTTCACATCTTTATCTTAGCAAAGAATAGGCCAGAATCCCAGATTACATGTTAAGATAACAAATCCCTGATAAAGTGTGTATCACAGAACCACTACTCAAATTTAACTTGTAAATTATTCATTTTAGGCTCCTTGTCCATGAGTTTCTGCCAAATGGATCCCTGGATAGATGGATATTCCGTTCATCTTCGAATGATCCAAAATTTCTAGATTGGGATACTCGCTACAGCATCTCCTTAGCTATAGCTCAGGGAATTACATATTTTCACGAGCAGTGCAGAGATAGGATCATACACTGTGACATCAAGCCTGAGAACATCTTGGTGGATGAGAACTTTTGCGTTGTGAATAGTTGTCAGATTTTGGGCTGGCCAAATGGGCTTCAACAACATCTGCATATATGACATGTAGTGATGTTGTAGTTACATTTGGGTAAATATCCATTTCTATCTTTACACCAGCTCTTTCCTTAGGAAAATAAATGTCATTTATAATCAAGACTTCGTAAAACTAGCTGCTATCATATTTCAGGTATCTGGCTCCAGAATATTTCATGTATGGCAAGGTTAATGAGAAGACAGACGTGTATTCCTTTGGAGTAGTTCTTCTAGAGCTAATATCTGGAAGAAAACCAATCAATGACAAGAATCCTAAAGGCAAAGAAAGCCTGGTTATGTGGGTAGGGCTCTAGTGCCCTTGCTTGTTTTGTATTTGACAATTTTGAATTTTTTTGGTTTCGTCGTCTTGGTTCAGAATCTTAATCTCTTGTAAATTTCAAAATTTAGGCAAGGCCATTACTGGCAGCTGGCTTTGTAAAAGAACTTGCAGATCCACTTTTGAAAGATGCTTATGACATGAGCGAGATGAAGAGAATGGTCATTGGTGAAGCATGTTGTCCAAGGCAGGCAGCTCAGTTTTGACCTCGGATGAACAGAGTAATTACTCTTATTCTCTTTCATTGCGTATATATGTTTCAGTTTCTGACTTATGTCAAATTTAGTTGCTTGAAGACGTTTCCTTTCCTACGAGGAGTTAGTGCTAGAATTGTTTTTTCCCATAACGAAGAAATTGTTTCATTAATTGGTTACTGTGTTGACGAGGAGGAGTACTTTTTGTTCTACAACTTGTTACTGAGAGGAAGTCTGGAAGAAACTCTTTATGGTATGTAGTATGCCAATTTTCATGCATTTATCATGTTACATCCTTGGAGATTTTTATTATTTTTTAGCGTTAAGTGTTGTTCCCAGTTCTCAGAAAAAGTTGGGTTACAGGAGGAAAGGACAAGCCACAGGCTCATTGGAAAGGTAGGCTGAAAGTGGCCATTGGAATTGCTGAAGCTTTGACTTATCTGCATGAAGGTTGTTCTCATCCTATCGTCCATAGAGATGTGAAATCATTTTATATTTTTCTTTCTGAAAACTTCGAACCTCAAGTATCTTGATCTTTGTGAGAGAAACAAGTTCTCAAGCTTCTGTTGAATTGTTTGTATTTTTTGGTTGGAGATGTTATAATAAGATTTGCTTGATCATTAACTAGCAAATCATATTTTGATGGATCATTAACTAAAGATATTTTGTGAATAGTTGTCAGATTTTAGGCTGGCCAAATGGGCTTCAACAACATCTTGCATATATGACATGTAGTGATGTTGTAGGTACATTTGGGTAAATATCCATTTCTTTCTTTACACCAGCTCTTTCCTTAGGAAAATAAATGTCATTTATAATCAATACTTCATAAAACTAGCTGCTATCATATTTCAGGTATCTGGCTCCAGAATATTTCATGTATGGCAAGGTTAATGAGAAGACGGACGTGTATTCCTTTGGAGTAGTTCTTCTAGAGCTAATAGCTGGAAGAAAACCAATCAATGACAAGAATCCTAAAGGCCAAGAAAGCCTAGTTATGTGGGTAGGGCTCTAGTGTCCTTGCTTGTTTTGTATTTGATAATTTTGGATTCTTTTAGTTTCTTTGTGTTGGTTCAAAATCTTAATCTCTTGTAAATTTCAAAATTTAGGCAAGGCCATTACTGGCAGCTGGTTCTGTAAAAGAACTTGCAAATCCACTTTTGGAAGATGCTTATGACATGAGCAAGGTGAAGAGAATGGTCATTGGTGCAGCATGCTATCTGAGACAGGCAGCTCAATTTTGACCTCGAATGAACAAAACAATTACCCTTCACCTACTAATTTTCATCTTCAATGATTCTTAATATGTCATAATGCTTCTTGAATTTATGCCTTACGGCGTTTCTTTCGCAACCTCTGGTGCAAATGCTAGTTAAGTTTTCAAGATAAGATTAGAAATTTTGATTTATATATATGGTGTGATACAAAATGATTAAAATAATGATGAATTGTTTCCTCACGACATATTATTCATTATTTTAGGCTAGTAATCAAGAGAATTATAAATTCATTAATTACAGGAAAATACGTTAATTAACAGTCATGCATAACTCCATTACAAAATCTGTCAATTGAAGCAAGTTCGACCCCTTCAACGTACACAATACTAGAGTGTGCATAAGGTAACAATAACTAGATCCTTGGATCGACAAATCAAGTGTAGTTTAAATTTCATCCAGCATGGGACCCACATCTCAACATCGTACACTAATCCAACACTTGAAATATTTAGATAAGTGTTTTGGATGCCAAACCACCACATCAAATTCGGTTGCGTGCCCATCACAGCACAAAGATCAAGGTAAGAGTTATATTGTTTATTAATTTCTTTTATCATGCATGCTTAGGAGATTTAGTCAGCGTGCATCCAACTTATACTGCATTCGACCTCACAACAACCAATATAATTCTCGTTGAAAGGTCAATCCGCATGAAAAGGCATTCGGGTCCAACCACTAGATATAATACACCAAAAAAAGGTAATCCAATGCTCAAAGATATCCACGAGTTTGTAAATTTTATAACCCCCAAACCATCTTGTTGCATCCTATTGTAGCTTTTGCAACAATCCTCCAAAATTCTTGATCCTTCAAAATTTTGGAGCCCATGTACTATTTCTGTGATTGTTGCCTATTCTCGAAACCTCTTTGGTTGACTAAACCATTTTGCTCCTGGCACAAGCCTAACTCCTGAAAGCCTTCAAAGGCTTGTCATCTTGCCTAAGTCATAGGTCGCATCAAAACAACCTTTGTGAGCCTAAAAATTGTGACCATGCGACCTACCCCAATTTGTGATTATGCCACTTGATTTTTCTCTCAAGAGCCCCTCTAATCATTCAATCTCTCCATGGTCATCCTAAACTAACTTGCATTCCCCAAGGACCAAGTCATCTAGTCCTGGGAGTCCCTAAGAGCCCATCCTGAGCCTCATTCCCCTCGTTGAGGCACCCTGAGAGGCACGTCATATGGCTAAAAGTCGTGACAGGCCAATGGATGCAACATCGCAACTCTTGTGACTATGAGACCCCTACGACCCATCAACAAAAGCAATCCATGCGACCCATGTGATCCGTGACCTACCTCATTTTCTAGCCTACCAGTTGCCAATTTGCACACTCATCTTCGCAACCTCTATCACCCCACTGGTCCTTGCGACCTTGCGACCTACTTCAGACAACTTCTCCCAAGGATTTTTCAAGGAGTCTAGAAGCTAGAATTTTTGCTTGCTACTAAGAGTTATTATTCATGTCATCTCTCTCATCGTGGGATTGTTTATTTGACATGAAAAGTGACATTGATCTTGATTGCATCTTGATTTCTTTCTTCGTTGACGATATGGAACCTCTAGTAGGGAAGTCTTCCCACAAAATCTCAGAAAGAAGTGTAGAGGAGGTTCATTAGGCCCCTCCACCCCCCATCTATGGAGACACTGCTTACAACATTAACAACAATACCAAGCTCTTCTGGTACGATATCTATGTAGAGTTCTCTAAAAAGTACATCCCTGAAGACCACGAATATTTCCAAGTATACATCAATGTAAGGAGGTCTAGACTCCACAAGGTGGCCTGACACCCCCTAGTCTTTCCATGCATTGAGACCATTGACTGGATAATAAAAAACATTGATATAGATCGATGGGTAGTAAGGGACCATGCAGGTGAAACGTTCACATAAATCTCCTCGACAAACATCGTTGCTTATTACAGGTTTCTAGAGAAGGAGGAAGCATTCAATACCTGATGGCTCTCAGGTTTTGTAATTCCAACCAAGGATATTATGAGGGAGTGGTGGCAGGACCCGTCCAAGTTTTGAGTAAGGAGTGACTAGATATACAGGATGGATGGGTTGAAAATGGTTTATCAACTTATTTCCGCTCTGACGAACCATTTGTATGGCAGGGCCGATATTGACATCTTCCATGGCACATGGGTCCCCATCATGTACGTCGTCGCCACCAGGTGTAAAATTTTCAACTTGGCTAGCATATTAGCATTTGCATTAAAGACAAATATAGTAGAAGCTAAGAAGCCTAAGATAGACCAACCATCTGAGTTTTATATGGCCTCATACCTCTTAGATGCAGTTTGCGCAAGGTGCCATTTTGACCACTGGAGTTACAATTGGACCATAACTATAGTGGAACTGGTACATTACCATCACAAGGTTTTTTGGAACATTGGCTATAAGTGTATGCTCAACACCATCTCTAAATCATTTATTGCCTTGTTATATCAGGGGATTTTTGGGGAAGAGCCCTCGTGCATGTCGAAAAGAGCCATGGAGATTATCACCAAGGTGGTGCATTGGTTCCCGATCCAGGAGGGGACATTCATAAGATTTTTTGGTTCTTATAAGACCCCTCACGCACTTCGTCGATTCGCCATGGATAGAGTACTCATGCAAGAAGTGTGCTATCAGATGACCCAAGGCTTTTTCAAGACACTAAGAAAAGGAAAGAAGAAGCCTTGACCTGCATTCCCTCTCATTATCAGGGCTTACATAGTTGAAAAGTTTAAGAAAAGGGAGGCAGAAGCCAAAGAGGTAAAGGGGTATCATTTTGTGACTCTGAACCACCACACCTATGACCTCGAAAGGGTAGTAGTGGCTCAGTGCAAGAGGACCAACTCCAATTGGTCGTATCCACATTCCAAGCATGCTCACGAAGACAAGATTGGGAATTGGTACAATGCTACTAGGGAACTCATCCCTAGTGAGCAACAAAAAAGAGATGACGAGCAACCTGAACATTTCTAGGAAAATGTGAGCCTTCAAGGGAGATCGGATTCTCTAAAGAGGAAGAAGGAGCAACAAAAGGAAATAGGGAATCTCAAGAAACACAAGGATAAAGAAATGGAAGATCCCCCAAACGACCAAGATGAAGGGGAAGATGATGAGAAATTGGAACAGAGGAATGTGAACTTGGCAAGGAAGAAGCAAGGGATCAAAAGGAAAAGAGAAGAAGAACTCACACGGTCGTAGGATTCAGGTGACCAACAACCCAAGGACCAATCCGAGAAAAGGAAGTGGCTTGAAGAAGAAGACAAAAAGAAGTAGTTAAAAGAGGAACGGTTAAAAGAGCAAGAAGAAAAAAAATTCAAAGAAGAGGAAGAGAGAAAGAGGTTGGAGAAAGAACGAAAAGAGTAAGAGGAGATGCATAGGTAGGTCGAGGAGCTAAGGAAGAAGCAAGAGCAGGAGGAACAAGAAAAAAGAAACTAGAAGAGGAACAAAGGAGGAGGGCCTAGGAAGAAAAAAATAGAGAAGAAGAAGAGAAATTAAAGAAGCAACAGAAAGAGGCCTACGAGAAATCTCAATAGGAATTTGAACAACAAAAACAATACAATGAGAAAGTTGAGCTACCTCCACTGGATGTTCTCTCATCTACTCCCATCACCAGGGGACACCTTCCTCTTAAGGAACTAGGCATTCCTGAGGAGGTTGAAGACAAAGTGTTGGCCCTGACCAAACTCACTTTTTATCAGGTCAATTTCAAGATCATGTAGGAAAGGAGAATGTGTTATGCGAGGAACCCTATAGAGCCTCTATCTATGACCACATAAAAAGGTAATTGTACTAGATACAACATTTAATCCTAAGATGATCGCCTCCACTGGGACTGCTTTTGTGATTGTGATTGAGCTAAAATTTGGCAGGATGAGCAAGAAAATCGTGGAACTCCAAAACAAGATTTATGCATTTGAGCAGAGGGTCGTGAAAGAAGAATAAGATAAAAGGAGAATGGAAGAAGAAGACACAACACTTCTCTTGATTCACTGCAACATGAAGGAGTTATAGGCTATGATCAAAGATGAAGCTGAAACCCTTGGGGGAGCCATGGTGATGGTTTATGAGGAGATGTCAAAACTTCATCATATTGTGGCCCCCATTCTAGCCATACAAACTAACACAAAAGAAAGGTTTGTCACGCTAGAGGAGGTTGTCACAGCTTTGGATAGAATTCACGAGTGGACCACCAAGTATCCAGAGGCACCGCTGATACTCCCAAAGAAGGATTGGATCACCACACAAAATGACAAAGTCCATCTCTACATCAAGATCCAATCACTATACAAACTAGCCAGAGATGTAGATAAAGTTTTGGCTTCCTATAGGCATCTTTTGAGTGGTTTGGAGTCAGTGATTGAGAACCATGGGGTTCCTTCTATTGGGGCAGTTGGGCAAGTAAGGAAGAGAGAGGACATCTCACAAGAGGTTCACGCATTTGTTGATACCTACAGGCAAGCTGCTAGCTCAGACGACTTGTAGGTTACAAAGGAGAACATCATGCGATATATGGTGGAACCAGTGAGAATGTACACAAAGTTGATGACCTTAGCCAATCAAGTTTATGGAAAAAGAAGCACTCTCATCCCGGACACCCTCGAATGTATGTACATGCATGATGAGGAACAACTAAATATAGCCCTCATAGTTGTTAAATACAAGCTCTGACACACTTACCTCATGGAGCAACTACATTTAGACATTCTAGAATTGTCTATTATTAAGTTGGTAGGATAGGATTTGCTCATATTGTTAAAAAATAGCAATATAGAAATAAGTAGGACAAATTAGGGACTTGAGGAGTCATAAAGAAGTATAAAAGTCATGAGAAAGTCGAAGGGTCAAGGGTAGACCAAACGTCACCCTCTTTTCTATAAATACACCCTCATGGCATATTGTAAGGGAACTTTTAGCTTGGGACTTAGGTGGGTACATATTGTTTTGAGAACTTGTGCTCTTGTAATAATTAATGCAAGGAGTAATAGTTTCTTGCCACTATTGGATTGGATGAATACTTTATATTGTGATTCCATGGATATTACTAGCTCGATGAATCAAAGGTTCCTATGAGCTTTTGATGTGTAGTCTCCTCATGTATCTTCCTGTGCTATGATTCTTGTTTGAAACACATGGATTGTATATGATATTAGCATAATTTTATTTTAGGTTGTGCACTCACTTGTGTTTGTTAACACTTAGCCATTTTTAACTTGTTCACAGTTGTTAAGTGTATTCTTTAGATATGCATGATCTTATTTGAAGTTTTGCTAACAATGCTTTACTTAAGATTAATGTTGTGAATTTCTAATATTTTTATTTATGGTATTCATGTTATGGAACATTCACTATTTTCTCTCTTGTGTTTGTTGAAGTTTATGTGCTATGCCTAATTGGTATTCCACTTTTCATCCAAATCAAACTTCTTCCTAAATATTTAGCCCAGAAGCTTAATCCCCTTGTTGGCATACAAAATCCTTCGTCAAGGACTCTACATCATTTTTCAATGATTTAACGAGTTTCAAGCTTGATCTAGATGACAAGCTTGTGAGCTTCAATGTGGTCTCCCTCTACAATTCATCAAGCGCATCATGGATCCTGATACGGCTAGTTTAGTTGGTATTTGTCTTACTTCTACTTTCTTTTCATTCGATGGGGAATTATATGAGCAAACTTGCGGTGTCACCATGGGTTCCCCCCTCTCCCCTGTAGTAGCTGATCTATTCATGGAGGATTTTGAATCAAAGGCCTTAGCTTCTTCTTGTATTCTGCCTAAGATATGGAAGAGGTTTGTGGATGACACTTGTGTCATCTGGTCCCATGGTAATGTAGAGTTGGAACTGTTTTTCCTCCATCTTAACAATCAATCTAGTTCCATAAAGTTCACCAAGGAATTTGAATGTAATGGTAGTCTTCCCTTCCTTGACATCCTTCTCTCAAGGAACAATGATGGCTCTTTTTCTCATTAGGTATTTCGTAAGAAAACTAATACAAAACAATATATTCATGTTAATTCTCATCATATCCCAGCTCAAAATCTTGTTGTTCTCAACACCTTAGTGACTAAAGCTTTAAGAGTTTCTAATGGCAACCATCTCACTGAAGAGAAAGCAGATCTCCTAAGTGTTTTCTTTAATAATGGGTATAGTAGACACCAATGTACTAAGGCTTTCCTCAGAGTTGAAAAAGGTCATAGTGCTAAGAAAGATACCAAGGATCAATTTTCTGGTGTTCATCTTTCTTTTATCCAAGGGACCACTAACAAGATTGCGAGGATCCTAAGGAAGCATAAGGTGGCTTCAACCTTTAGGCATTTAAATACCATCCAAAGCTCCCTTAGATCTGTAAAAGACCTAGTGGACCCCAAGAAGATGAAGGGTGTTTGTTATCCCATGCTCTTGTGGGACTCCCTACATAGGTGAGACTGGTCGCTCGATTAATCAAAGGATTCGTGAGCATGTCACTGACATAAAGCATGAGAGGACCCGCTCCTCTGCTTTGGCAGAGAATGCAGATAAATCTAAGCATCACATCTGCATTGAGGATGCCCAAGTCGTTGCTAGGGTTAGTCATTTCCATCATCGTAAATTGAGGGAGGCCCTAGAAATTGAAAAAAGACCCAATAATTTGAATAGAGATGATGATTGGAATATTAGTAGAAGTTGGGTCCCTCTCTTGTCCTCCTAGTTTTTTAGGCTTCTTTTTCGGATTTATTTTATTTGTTTGTTTATCTATGCAAGTATTGGTGTCATTTTTATAGTATTTGTTGTTGATTTATTATTCATTAGAGTTTATTTTCTTGGTCCTTCATGTTTTCTTAAGTATTTTATCATCCTATTCGCTCTTAACTCCTTTTAGTGTTTTTTTTATTTGTTTAATGGGCCTCAGCCCCATATTTTATTGTTGAACCTGTTTTATTTATTGATTACTTTTCTCTCTCTCTCTCTCTCTCTCTCTCTATATAATATTAATATATATATATATTATTGACGTGATATATATGTTTTATTTATTTTTCCATAATATTTGTATTTATTAATGCTATTGTCTCGATTATGGTCTTGACTTTTTATAAATTTTTACTTCCCTGCTGTTGAAAGTTAGACTTTGATTTTTTTTTATTTGTAGTTATTTTTCTTTTATGTTTTTTATCTTGATTTTTAACAAATTATTAATTCATTTTTCAAAATACTGTTTAATATAGTCATTACTATTAATATTTGTTTTTAATAAATTAATAAAACTAATATTATTTAAATATTATTTTTTCCAAAACTAGCTGTTTTTAATTTAGTTTTTACTTAATTATATTTGTTTTAGTATTTAATAAATTAATTTTCATAATATTTATATTATTATTTAATATAGTTGTTACTTGAAACTATGTCTCTACATTGCTCTCTATTTAAGCCTTTTCCATGGTATGACTCTTCATCTGGTCTTGTTGATGAATCACACTTGTTGGTTTGAAACTCGTCTACCAAAAATTTCTTTTATGTGATTTCTACCGAAAGACTTTGCTTAATTCATTATGGATCACAAAACCCTGAATAAAAAAAAACGTCTAGTCTTGTCTCAAACAACAACATCATCTCAATCTATGAAGATATCATTGTCCCATCTACATACGGAATTCTTTTCCAATCGAATTCCACTCTTGTTAGCACAATATATCATTGTCATATCTAGAACCTATTCAAACAACTCTCCAAAGAGTTTCCTTAACCAAACTGCCCCTCAACTAGCCATGCTAGCAACAATGTACTCAATCTCAGTTGTGCTTAAAGCTATGGAATTCTATTTCCTATTCATCCATGATATCGTTGTACATCCCAAGTAGCACTCATATGAGTTCTTTCTATCAATAATGATTTTCCAACCCATTCATCATTGTAATATCCATGTAGACTCATATCTCTGGAAGTATATCTTACAATCTTTCATCTTGAACTCAAAGACCAGCTCCCTCTTATGCTCTATCATTAGAGGCCCACTACCTTTCAAGAATAGATCATTAATATGTAAAATCAAAATCAAAGGAATACCTTGGACTAGCTTAAAGGTTCAAATCAGAATTTCTTCCAGGTTTCACCATGTGACATCAATTTGGACATGCCAGGCTCGAGGAGCTTGCTTCAAACCATACAATGGTTTTTCTCATAGAACTCTCCATCATATGCTCCATGTCTTGTAAGTATTCCATATTCTTGGTGTAATCCTTTTGATTTTTGTGTCGTATAGGATCAATCGCATCAATAGGCCTTCTTTCATGTAGTTGGGAGGCGTATAACTACACCCTTAAGCCTTTCTTGAAGCAATTAGGGCTTGGACTAGGAGAAACCTTCTAAGCTCAAACCATAACTTACCAAAACTTCTTCAACAACATCATATGGTTATCCATGACCATAATTCTCACTTCAATAGTCAAGTTTCTACAAATAATAGGTGTTAAATTCTTATGAAGAGTTCCTCACTCTTAATGAGAAGCTTCTTTAATCATCATCATTCACAACGTCAACCTGTCTATCATAATATTGTCATGCTATAAGAAAACTACTAGATCACAAATTATATCAGGTGCTTAGACATATATCATAACAAGTCTTCATAATGTAATCAAACATTCATCAAGGGTTAGTGTCATATAAGAATATCTTCATTCTTCAAGGATCATAACCATAACATCAAGTCAAGGCATCCAATTCTACCACTTGTCAGATTTACTAAGCTTAAGAAAACCTTACCAAGATCAATAAGAGTATAAATATTATTATCACACTTTAATCCACCTTATCACAAGAATTAACAATAGTATCATGTTACCATATATCAAAATCAATGTGTCTATCTTTCTTTATGAGATCAGGAAATGCACCATGTCTAAAACCATAAAATGTAAGATTCTTGCCAAACATAAAGGGTACCAATATATCACATGTACCAACAAATCAAACTTAATTTCATATGCATGCATGAGGGTGATATTCTTGTCATACCTCAGGGCTTACCTTTCCATCCAATATTGCAACTTACATACCTTGTAGTATTTATATACCTTTTCAACTTGGAGTAATTATTTTTTATTGGTAGTTGTAGCACTTTGTCAACTTTCCACTAGCTCTTTGTTTCTTGCACTAGATTTCTTTTCCTGCACCTAAGATGATCCTCAAGAAGGATATTATTTTCACATCTCATATAGAGGTTAAAATTATACATATACTAAAATATTCATGTAAGAAGTATGAGAAAAACAATAAATCTAATCAAGAATTGTTAATTTTAGTTAACAATGGTATGTTCTATGCTTAGCACAATTACTTCAATGTACTTTTAAGAAGCTCAATGAAAATTTCCAAATTAGTTTCCAATAGCAATCACATTAACTATAAATCGCATTGACATTAACTATAGACAAAAAATAAAATAAAATGTAGAAGACAAGCCAAGACAAGAGGACACTAGATTTGACAGATGCTAGGGAAAAACCCCAATGTGGGCAAAAACCCTTTGATCAATTATTCTTATTATTATATCAATTGTTAAACAAAGAGAGAGTACAAAAGTCAAATTTGACTTGCCAAATCAAAGTCAAAACAACCCTGTCAAATCTGCAATCAACTCTAGTCAAATTCAACGCTAACCAGAAAGTCAAAGATGATAAATGTAGCAGTCAAATGGTCCACTTGGAGCTCGGTTAAAACCAATCAAATTCGACATTCCTTGCTAGTCAAAATCAACCCAAAATAGCCCTTAAAAGTTTAGCCAAAGGAGAGAGAAATTTTCTGTAATTTTTTGCATTCAAAATTCCAGTCAACCCTAAAGTCAACATTGGTCAAAGTGCCCATATTTTCTCAATTTTTGTGCCTAGTAATGTAGTATAGAGAAACAAAAAAATCCTCCAAAAATCACAATCAAAGCTGGTCAAAGAGTCCCTAGACAACACTGGTCAAACTTGGTCAGCTCCTAAAATTTTCAGCCCTGCAATTATGTCCAAAAATTCGACCTCCTTATGCCACATGTCTGAGAGAGAGAGAATGTCCAATAGTTGTACGAACTAATGAGAGAAGGAGAGAGAAGAATGTGTGAGTGATGATGATGCCACATGAGGTGAGAGGTCACTTGTATTTATACAAGTCATTGAGGGTGAAGTGAGATGTCCATTGGGCTTCATGAGCCTAGATGATGATGTGGCCGGCTTGAACAATTTGTACATATGTGGGCATAAATTCAAAAACACACTTATGCTTGTTCAAATTAGATGATATTTATATCAATTTGGTCATGTTGAAAAGAGGAATTCAATGCAATCATCATCTCCACCAAATGAGTTGTCCCAAGGTGGAATTTGGCCATAGTTTCCAACTTTAACACTCCCTCTCAACTAGGCAGAATTCCACCTGCCAATCCATCCATCATCATTGATCATCATGTTGTCATGAAACATCTTTGTATATCATCCCATCTCCGCTCTATTCAACATTGATATGAATAATGAAGAAGAATAGATCGAGAGTGAGTCATAAGACCTTGCCACTCTCCACTAACAAAAGTTAGTCTAGAGGTAGAACCTCAATCAGACTTGATCCCAGATCAAGTTGTTGAACACCATGCATCCTATTCATAGGGAGTACGGAAGTACATGATGCATCCATCAAGAGTGCTATGGTCCCTAACAACTTTTCCCAACTCATTGGACAAATGAGAGGTACTTCCCATGAGTCCCGGACTACATGGGTAGGATGTATTATGGGGCATAAACAAGAGAAGGTGAACCACTCATCCTACTCATATGCCATAGAAGAAGGTGAACCACTCATCCTATGTCAATCATAGGGGAAGGTGAACCACTCACCCTACACATGTGTCATCATTCGTAGGGGAAGGTGAACCACTCACCCTACACACATGTCAATCATCATGGGGTATCACAGGGGAAGGTGAACGACTCACCCTGTACACAACACACCAATAGGGGGAGGTAAACCACTCACCCTATGGTTTCTCATAGCTCGAAGAAGTACCCCAGGCCCCCAAGAGCTCCTAGAGCTCAATGTCCAACTCAAGTCGGACCCTCATGGGAGGGTCTTTCCACGACTCCAAGTCTCTCTCGGAAGGCTAAGAATTTTACCTTCCCTAAGGGCTTTGTGAGGATGTTTGTGACCTGCTCATCAGCCTTAATGTGTTGGAGCCTTATTTCTCCCCATTGTATAATATCATGGAGAAAGTGGTACCTGATATCAATGTACTTGGAGCAGTCGTGGAACACAAGATTCTCTGAAAGTAAAATATGACTTTGTTTGTCGTAGAAGATCACAGTGTTATTTAAAAAAGTGCTCAAATAGCTCACTGAATATCTTGCTCAACCAAACAACTTCACAACAGGCCATACTAGATGCAATGTATTTGGCCTCGACTATGCTTAGAGAAACAGATTTCTACTTCTTGATCATCCAAGAAATTGAAGTGGACCCAATGAGAAGCAACATCTTGATGTGCTCTTTCCATCCACCACACTACCAGCCTAGTCAGCATCAGAATATCCATGTAGACTTAAATTCCCAATAGTGTATCTTAGCCCATAGTTGATTGTACCATGGAGATATCTCAAGAGATTCTTTATAGAAATCCAATTTATGTGATGAGGCTCGGCCATAAGTTGACTCAACGTATTCACAACAAAGCATACGTACGAATGAGAGTTTATCAAAATCATCAGGGCCCCCACAAATTGTCTATATTCAGAAGGTTTTTCCAATATAGGCCCAACAACACTACCACATATCTTCTTGAAGTTGAGTTCCATCATAGTAGACACAGAATTGCAATCCACCATCGCACATCTCTCGAGAAAATTTACAATGTACATTCTTTGAGAAAGGAAAATATCACCTAGCCTCTCACAAACCTCCACGTCTATGAAGTAGTTCATCAGTCCTATGTCCTTCATCTCAAACTCAGAATCCAACTCCCTCTTGCATTGATAAATGAGAAGGTATGCACCAGTCAAGAAGAGATCATCTACATAAAGGACAAAAATAAGAGGTGTGTCCTTTTGAAGCTTTAATTATAGGTTAGGATCAACATCATACCTCATAAATCCCAACTTCATAAGATAACTATCAATCTTCTCATACCAAGCCCTAGGATCTTACTTCAACCCATAGAGGGATTTCTTCAAACTGCATACATGTGTCCTTCGATCTTGTACTTTGAACCCCTGAGGTTGTTCCAAGTAGACTTCCTCCTTAAGTGAGCCATTCAAGAAAGCAATCTAACATCCATTTGATGTAGGTTCGATCCTTGAGTGGAAATAAGAGCAATAATAGATTAGATAGTGGCATATCAGGCAATCGTTGCAAATATTTCATCATATTCCACTCCTTCCTTTTGAGAGAATCCTCTAGCAATCAACTTGGCCTTGAATTTCTTGGCACTCCCATCTACTCCATGTTTGATTTTGTATAGCCATTTTTTGGTGACTACGAACTTGTCCTTCGTTCTAGGCACTACATCCTAGACATCATTTTTCATGATAGATTCATACTCTTCATTCATTGCATCCTTATAGACTTGGTGCTTTATGGCTTCTTCGAACGTACATAGCTCAATTTGAACAATAATACTCATAGAAGCTAAGCACCCTTAATACATGTTTGGCTTCTTACCTTCACAGAATGTCCCTCTTGGAGCAATATGTCTTTCAACATCTTCATGAGTATCTTTGAGCCACAAAGGTATTTTCCTTGAGGTAGAGGGATCACCAGGAGGTGGATCAATGGGATCCATCGGGCCTTCAACATCATTCATAGGCTCATTTGTTGGTGGTTCATCCTGTTTTTTTCTACATCATTATCATTATCCTTCCTTGGAATGGGGAGATATTTGGCTTTCCCAAGGGTAGTGTCTTCATCAACAGTGACATCATGGCTTATTTCGACGTCTCTTTGACTAGACACATAAATTATATATGCCTTTGAATTTTCATTGTAGCCCACAAATATATCTTTCTTCCCAGATGCTTCCAACTTATTTCTTTTCTCTTTAGGCACATTAAAATACATGGGAAAACCAAATATTCTGAAATGAGAAACATCAGGTTTCTTACCAGTGAAAACTTCTTCATGAAATCTAGTGCTTGATGTTGGCTCCTATTTTGAACATACATGGCAGTGTTGTAATATTCTCCCCAAAAGAAATTTGGTAGACCTTGATCATGAACATGGAATGGGTGGCTTCCATAATTGTTTGATTCTTCCTTTTAGATACTCCATTTTTCTAAGGATTGTATGGAACAATTGTCTCCCTCTTAATGCTAACCTCTCTGCAAAATTCATTGAATTCATTTTATTCATATTCGATTCCATTGTCAGTCCTCAATATTTTGATCTTCTTTCCTTTTTTATTACCCACCAAGGATTTGAAAGAATGGAACCATTTGAACACTTCATCACTATTTTTCAAGAAATAGATCCATGTTTTGCGAGAGAAGTCATCCACACAAATTTCATATTATAAGTATCCTCCCAATGATGTTACGGGCAACATACCAGATAGGTCAGAATGGACCAATTGAAGAATATTCGTAGTTTTGGTTTCACTTGAAGGGAATGGACCCCTTGTAAGTTTCCTAGCTACACAACCTTCAAAAACTCCTTCATGATTCATGTTGAAATTGAGGATACTTGTGACCATATTCCTTATCCCAGGTAAGGATTTGCAATGAAGGTGGGAAAATCTCTGGTGCCATAACTTAGATTGAAGTGAAGCATTGCAAGTCAAGGATCCCAAAGCACTTTCTCCAACTTGATAGAGACCATCAACCCTAAATCCAAGTGTGAATGCATCTTTAGGGTTTCGTTTCCAAATACGTACCTTTCCATTGATGAATGCTACCTTGAAGCCTTTATCTTCCATCGCAGAAATAGACACCAGGTTCTTCTTCAAATCATGCACATGCAATACGTCTTGTAGATGAATGGCATGACCTTGATTCAAGTGAAGAGTGACAATACATATGCCTTTCACAAGGTAGGTGGCATTATCTCCAAGTATGATCTCCAAATTAGTCTTCTATTCAATCAAATTTGAGAGGGCCTCTTTGTACCCAGTGAAGTGACTTGAGGCTCCACTATCAATCAACCAATGATCCAAAGTATCTGAAGGAGAGGCAGTAAATACAGTGGAAATAAGATAAAACTCCTTTTGTCTTTCTACAATATTACTTTCCTCATACCTAGAATTTCTTGATATTTTGGGAGGTCGACCATTTCCATATCGAGCAATGGGAGCATTCCTTTTTCCTTTATTTTTGAAATTTTTGTTCCTTTGATTTCCATTGCCTTTGAAGTTTTTTTTGTTTGTTTTCATCATCCCTTGGAGAATTATTCTTGTGAACACACTCTCTAGCATAGTGGCCAAACTTGTTAGAATTGAAGCACCTTCATTTTATTCCTTCTTTGAATCCCTGCTTAAATCCTTGACCCTGTCTCCTTGGACCAACATTATTTTTCTTCTTTTCATGAGCCAAGAAACCAATATGTTCATTTCCATTTGAAGGCTTGTCTCTCTTCATCATCCTCGTCCCCTCTTGAGTGAATCTAGCCAATAATTCATCAAAACTAGGAATCATGTCATTGTTGAGAATGGTGGTGTTAAACACATCCCATGCTCTTGAAAGACCCCCAAGTGCAATGAGAGTGAGCTCCCTGTCAGTAATAAATTCTCCAATAAATAAAAGGTCATTCTTTATTTGTGTGATCCTCATGAAGTAGGATTGGATAGATTACCCTTTATCCATCTTGATGTCCTTCAACTTGTTCTTGAGAAAGAGGCTTGGATTTGCATTGTTCACTTTGAACATCCCAACCAGATTATCATATATCTCCGTAGAAGTTCCCAAATTAGAAATATAGTCAACCATATGCTTTTGAATAGAGTCAATCAAAATTTTCTTTGCTTTCACTTCACCTTTCCTATACTTTGAAGGAGGCTCCACTGTGAAAAATCGGTTACCCGATTCCTAGTACATCAACTAATAATGTTTCTTCTATTTGTTAAATTAATCAAACAAATTACTTGTAGTTTCCTATAGAAAATAACGAAACATATACACTGCAACCTTCAAAAAATAAATACTATGGAAACCAAATACAACACAAGAGAGAAATAGTCATCACACACATCTAAACAATTATTTTTGGAAAAATTTCCCCGAAAAAACCCAATGTGGGAAAATCACTGGAAGAAATGGCATTGATATGCACTAGAGATGAGCCTATGTGCATTTTTGTGTCACTCCCATGTAGTCATTGTGTCACTGTAGTTGGGACTGCATTGCGCCTCCTTCTGATCCTCTGCTAACTGGAAACTTTATCTCTCAAGGCTCCCGGTCTCATGTTGGGTTGTGTTATATTCTTTCCATGACTAGCCCCAATAGCTAAGTTGGGGGGTTAGAGGGGGAGTGGAGCGCCCCCTTCGTTGTGTCAGGTGAAGTGGGGGAGTCACAAGGGGGGTAGTAGCTCCCCTGTCAGGGGGTTTGGGGGGGTGGTAGGCCCCTCTATGGGGTCTGGGTCAGTGCCACGAGATTTTTTTTTTGGACCCTATATTAGGTGGGCGAACCTACCTATGGTTTTGAGCATGGATTTTACACATGGTTTTGGGTGTGATGGTTTTCGGTCCATGGTATTTTGTAGATCCGGTCAAGGGAACTAATGTTATGTTTTAATCCAGGGTTAATGGATTGGGGTTTATGGATGCTTCGACATGTATATATATGTATTGTAACATTGAAAGGAACATAATGAACAATCAATCTGTTAGTCCCAGTTTTGGGATCCAGGGAAAAATCTCTTCTATTTTTAGAATTCGTATGTAGGTAATTTATGTACGAGATTAAAACCTACATTTGGTATCAGAGTTTTTTTCACTTCAAGGGGACGCCTTTGCTGTTGAGGGGTTTTGCTTAGGCCTATAGTAGACCCTATTTAGTGGGAGATCTGCGGGATCAATTCTTGTGGTGAAAGAATATGGTGAGCAGTCGAAAGATAGAGATCGAGAAATTTAATGGCTAGAGTTTTGAGTTGTGGAAACTAAAGATGGAGGATCTATTGGTGGATAAACATTAGAGGATCGTGGTAGATCTAGGTACTAAACCAACGACAGTGTCCGGTGAAGAATGGAAGAAGTTGGATCAGAAGGCAGAAAGAACAATGCGATTGTGTGTCTCCGATTCAGTATTGCTAAATGTATTAGGGGAAGATAAGGTGAAGGATTTATGGGACAAGTTAGGGACTTTGTATGAATCTAAGTCTCTTGTGAATAAAATGTTCTTACGGAAAAATTTGTATAAGCTGAGGATGAAAGATGGAGACTCGGTGACAGAGCATATGAACGCATTTAAAACTGTGGTAAGCTAGTTATTATCCATTAATATTAAAATTTCAAATGAAGATAAGTGCATCAATTTATTTTGTTCTCTACCAAATTCGTGGGATAGTCTAGTTGTTACAATAGGTAGCAATGCAACTACCTTGCAGTTTGATGAAATATTCTCATCCTTGCTGAGGGAGGAGATGAGATGGAAACATATAAAGAGCTAGAATGGTGATGCCTTGTTTGTACAAGGATGGTCCCAGAAAGAAAACAAAAATAAGTCCTCAAGTGGGAGATCTTAATCTAGACAAAGAGCTAAATCTCCAGGAAAACTTGTAAAGGTGTGCTGGAAATGTGGAAAGGAAGGGCACTACAAAAGGTAATGTAAATCCAAAGCTCCTAAGAAAGGAAATGGATCTGATGATGCTCCTTCTACAGAGGCGAAAACCACCTCAAATTAAGGTGGGGATGTGTACTTGGCTTCTTCTTCAAGTACACATGTAGATCACGAGGCATGGTTGATTAACTCAGGTGCATCCTTTCACTTCACTCCCCATAGAGAGTGGTTTTGCGAGTATGAGAAATATGATGGTGATGTCTTCATAGGGGATGAAAGGAAGGCTAAAATCATTGGTAATGGAAAATTCAAGTTGAAGTTGCAAGGTGGAAGGATTATAACACTTCCAGATGTTCTACATATGCCTGCATTAGCTGGAAATCTGATTTCTGTAAGCAAGCTGGATGATGTAGGTGTAAAAATAGTGTTAAGAAAGGTACCTACACGATGGTTTGGGGAGCATTGGTATTGATGCAGGGAGTTCATATTGGAACTCTGTAAAAGCTGCAAGGTAGCACTGTTATTGACGGGTGAAAAAATTATGTGGTTCCCTAAAGTGGAGCAAAAAATCTAGTGGTCTCTGGAGAAAAGACCATGCTATGGCATCAAAGGTTTGGACATATTGGAGAGAAGGGCCTTCGAATACTTCATGGTAAAGGTATGGTAGAAGGTATGTATAATACCTCTCTAGATTTTGATTTCTGTGAAAATTGTGTATATGGGAAGCACAATCGGGTGAGTTTCCCCTCTGTTGGTAAGAGGGTGAAAAGGATATTAGAGCTTGTGCACAGTGATGTGTTTGGATTTGTGTCAGTTCCATCACTGGGTAATTCTGTGTACTATGTATCATTTGTAGATGACTTCTAAAGGAATACATGGATATATTTCATCATGAAGAAATCTGAAGTCTTTGACAGGTGTAAAGAATTTAAGGCTCTAGTGAAAAACCAGACAGAGAATAAGATAAAGGTGCTGAGGACAGATAACGGTGGAGAGTTATGCAAGAAGGAATTTGAAGAGTTCTCTAAGAAGTGTGATATAGCACGACAAAAGACTACTCCATACACACCTGAGGAAAATGGAGTTGCAGAAAGAATGAACAAGGCATTGATGGAAAGGGAAAGAAGCATGCTCAGTGGTGCCGGGTTACGACAAGAATTCTGGGCAGAGGAGGTGGAGACTGCATGTTACCTGTCAACAAATCACCTTCATCAGCATTGGAGGATAAGACTCCACAAGAGGTATGGACTGGTAAGAAAACTTCTCTTTCACATTTGAGGTTATTTGGATGTGATGCATATGTGCATGTTCCAAAGGAGAAAAGAACAAAGTTGGATAGTAAATCTGAAAGGTGCATCTTTATTAGGTATAAGGGTGTTTTAAAAGGTTATAATATTTGGAACCCAGTAACAAGGAAGGTTGTGTACAACTAAGATGTGGTGTTTAAATAGGTGGAATATGTTATTAAACATGAATTCCTACCAATTGAAGCTGAGAAGATAGAGTTTGAGCTAAAGGAGGAAGAATCATACTCTACAGTAGAAGAGGAATCAAAAGATGAAGATCCAAAAACTCCAGTTGTGAGAAGATCAGTTCGAGAAAGAAGGCAACCAAAAAGGTATAGTCCATTTGCCTTTTGTTCACATTTTTCTTTATCTATTATTGATGATGATCCTAGAACTGTGAAGGAAGTAGTAGATTCAGAGGATGGAGAACTCTGGAAAGAGGCCATGGTTGATGAAATGGCATGTTTGCACAAAAATGAGGCTTGGGATCTGGTGGAGTTTGTGGACAGAAGGAAACCCATTGGTAGCAAATGGGTGTTCAAGAAGAAGATTAATGAAGAAGGAAAGGTGGAGAAATAAAAAGCTCGGTTGGTAGAAAAAGGTTATTCTCAGGTGTCGAGAATTGATTTTGGTGATATTTTTTCTCCTGTTTCCAAGGTAGCTTCTATTAGATTACTTTTATCTATTGCTGCTACTTTTGATTTTGAGGTAGAACAGATGTATGTGAAGACAAAATTTATTCTCGAGGATTTGGAAGAAGAGATATACATAAAGCAACCTAAAGGCTTTGTGGTGAAGGGTAAGAAAGAACTAGTATGCAAGTTAAAAAAGTCTCTGTATGGGTTAAAATAGTCACCAAGGATGTGGTATCAAAAATTTGATACATTTATATGGGGACTTGGATTCACCAGAAGCAAAGAAGATCACTGTGTGTATTTTAAATTAAATGATGACCATGTTATTTATCTGGTCTTGTATGTGGATGATATGTTTCTTGTTGGAAATGACAAAGAAATTATCCAGGATTTGAAGACTGAATTGCCCTCCAAATTCAACATGAAATATCTTGTTGTTGTAAACAATATTTTGAGCATGGAAATTAAACAAGATTAGGTAAAGAGGAAGATTTGGTTAAACCAGAGGAAGTATGTCGAGACAATACTACAAAGGTTTAATATGCAGGATAGTAAAAAGGTGAAGGTTCCTATTCCTATAGGTGTAAATTTATCTAATGAATGTGTCCCAAGACACAAGAAGAGGAAGAGGATATGTCCAGTGTTCCATATGCAAGTGCAGTCGGTAGCTTGATGTATGCGATGGTCTAAACTATACCAAACATTGCACATGTAGTGGGAGTATTGAGTAGGTTTATGTCAAAACTAGGGAAGGAGCATTGGATAGCAGTGAAGTAGCTTTTCAGGTATTTGCGTGGCACTAGTGATTATGGTTTATGTTACCAAGGAAGACTAGGATTGGACAGATTTTTGGACATCCATGGCTTTGTTGACACATACTAGGCTAGAGATCTAGATTAGAGAAGATCTACAAGTGGGTATGTGTTTAACCTATTTGGAGGTGTAGTCAATTGGATGAGTAAGAGACAATATATAGTGGCAATGTCAACTACAAAGGAAGAATACATGGCAACCACTCATGCAAGCAAGGAAGAAGTTTGGTTGTAGAGTTGTGTTCAAGTATGGGGTTAGTACCACGAGCTATAAGGATAGACTGGGACAACTAAAGTGCAATTTTCTTGGCAAAGAACCTTTCTTATCATTCAAAGACAAAGCACATTGATGTTAAGTATCATTTTGTGAGGGATATGGTGGAAGACAAAAATGTGTTGCCGGTAAAGGTGGACACTTGGAAGAATACTGCAGATGCATTGAAAAATTATATGAGCTCTGAGAAGTTCTCTTAGTGTAGAAAAATAATGGGCATTGCAGGGCTGGATCAATGAATAAGATCTCTTGTGGCCCCCTGTGGAAAGAAAACAACAAGTGGGAGAATTTTGGGCTGTGTTATATTCTTTCCACGACTAGCCCCACTAGTTAAGTTGGGGTAGCACCCTGAGAATTTTTTTTTTGGACCCTATATTAGGTGGGTAGACCTACCTAAGGTTTTGTGCATGGATTTCACACATGGTTTTGGATGCGATGGTTTTCAGTCCATGGTATTTTGTAGATCTGGTCAAGGGAACTACGATTATGTTCTAATCCGGGGTTAATGGATGCTTTGGCATGTATATATATATATTGTAACATTGAAAGGAACATAATGAAAAATCAATATGGTAGTCTCGGTTTTGGGAACCAAGGGAAAATCTCTGTGTATATTTGTTTTATGTTTTATGCTCTCGCCATTATTTATTTTCTGTTTTGAGAATTCGTATGCAGGTAATTTCTGTAGGGGGTTAAAACCTACATCTCACACCTTGACTTCTGGCTTTGGAACTCGACTTCCTCAACAAAATTTTGATCTCTCTCTGAATCTTTGCATTGCCATAGCATAGCTCTGCATGGCCCTACGTTAGCCTCTTTGGACGTCTCTCTGCCCTCTCTGCCTTGTACTCTCCGTTCCAGGAAAACTTCCCTCTAGATGTTATCCCCGCCCCTCACTGCAAGAAATCACTTCAAATCTCTCTCTCTCGCAACTAATATGTTTCTCTCTTCATAAATTCAATCTCTGATCTCTTAGTCAATGTATATTTCAAATTTCCATCAAGCCTCTTCTTATAATCCTCTAGTTGAGAAATCAACGGCCCATATTAGATTCTAATCAATGGCTCATATCATTTTGGCTTGATCCTCGTCTTTTTCTAGAAATTTCACCCACATTTTTATTAATACCCTTTAATTATTTTAATTTCCTAAGTTTCATTAGAGGAATTTTGAGGTCTAAAATGGGCCTCCTAAGGAAATGATAAAATAATAGTGGAAATAATAAAATAATATTAGATTACATCATCAAATTTTAGAGGGAAAATAAGAAAAAACTATTTTTTCAACTGGTATTTTCAATTCATCTCCTTAAGGGCTTACTCACATTTCAAGCAGAAACACTCATTGGATGTAGAATTTTATTCCTCATCCAAGGAGTATCTATGTTTCATACTTTTGAGGGACCCTACTACATGAAAAATGTGATTGCAGTCACATTTTTCATGTATTTCTCTTTTTTCGTGTAGTGAGGTTCCTCAAAAGTATGTAACATGGGTACTCCTTGGATGAGGAATTAAATTTTGCATCCAATGAGTACTCCAACTAGAAATTTTAGTAAAACCTTAGGGTGATAAGTTGAAAATATGAGTTGAAAAAGTAATTTCATTATTTTATCATTTTGTAATCTTTTTACTTTTTTACTCCAAAAATGGTGAATCATCCCCCATGGTTGACATCTTCATCTTGAATCTTATTGGTTCTTATAAAGTTTATTTTCATTGTACATTTTTCTTAGGAGGCCAATTTTAGACCTCAAAATTCCCCTAGTGAGACTTAGGCATCCATTAAAAATAATTAATTATTTAATAAAATTGTCTCCACATGGAATTTCACAAAATGATTTCTGGGTATTGTGGAATACATGTGTCCAAGCCTCCCTGCAAATTTTGAGGCCTAGAGCACATTCGATGCTACTTTACATAAAAACTCTGTCTTAGCAACAAATGTGCTCTAGTAATGCAACCTGGTAAAGCATAGCCCTTCTCCATAACATTTCCCTCTGCGGTGCTAATGTCTAACATCACTGCCCATCAAATACTGTGCAGATGTTACATCTCTACTATTGTTGACCCTGCCACTGCCAACACTGCATCTGTACTACAACCCTCATAATTTCTGCATCTATGCTGTTGCTAGCACTACCACCACCAAAACCACATCTACAATGCAACCTTATCCAACTACTGCAGTTGTTGCATTAGAAATGGAAAAGCATCCAAAATACTAAACCAAAGGTGGTTAGTGTGATGCATCTACTACTAGATTTTTGACTATTACTAGCCTTTGTGTTATCACTAAAGCCACTACATTGTTGTTGACTCTTCTTTGTGCCAATTGCACTGCTGCTAACACTAGCTTTGTGCTTCTCAGACTCTGGCGCTCCTAGCCACTACAATTGTTACTTAGACACTCCTTTGCACCAACTAACCCTGGTACATCTTGCTACTTCTGATGTGGGCTCCCATAGCAAGGTATTGATCCAAGAGGTGGACTCCTTAAGGATCCTTCCCATTTTCATTTATTTCAAAATATAGTTCTAGATCACCCCACCTCTCCCCTGGAGGTATTTCGGAAACCATGGAAACCATGCCCATCTTTGCAAATACAACCTTCGGATCATGCTTCTTGTCCTTTTCCTTCTTCTTGAGAGGACACTATGTAGTGTAGTGACCAAATTCTCCACACCAGAAACACTTTATCTTCAAGATGTCCTTCTTCCGCCTCTACTACCCCTTAGATCCAAGGGATGCATTCTCTTCCTCCTCCTTGGGCTTCGTTTCATTGTTCTTGCTACTATCAAGTTTTCACTTGCCCAAGTCTCTCTTCATCTCTTCCTACTGAAGAGTGGCCCACATCCCTTCCCAATCTAGAAATCTTTATCTGTCCATGATGCTCTGGACAAATACTTGCCATTCCTTAGAGACTAAATTTAGGGCCAGCCTCACCATCTCGGTAGGCTGAAGTGTTGACCCCACAATTGTTAATGAATCTCAAATTTATTGAAGCTTTGTTAGGAATGAATCAATGTGTTCCCCCTTCTGCATCTACATGGATATCATCTTATGCTCTAGGTAGATCTTTTGATACTCAAAAGATCTTTCGTATAGTGTGGCCAATGATTCTCACATTTGTCGAGCAATATCCTTACTGACAATGTGACACACTACATGATCCCTCACTCCATTGAGGATAAAAATCTTCGTCTTCACCATCTCGGCCTTGCACTTCTTGAGCAGATCTAGATCTACAGGTAGAACTACCACACTATCGACATAGGTTTTGAGATCATGCTCATCCAAAAGGCATGAAATCCTTACCTTCCAGATCACATAGTTTGATGCACCCTATAATATATCTTAACCTCGCAACCCTTGAGTTGTCATCTCTACCAGTGAAATGTCGAACTTCCTCCTCTCTCCTCTACCATGCTACTGGGATGGCCTATGTACTCCATGCTCTAGTTAGTAGATCAACACCTCTCCGCTGCTGCTCATAATTATAGAAATCGAATTCCCTGGCTAGGTATTCTCTGAGGAATAATTCCCTCAAGTGTGTCTTCTTCTCCCTCACTGGTGCTATTCTACCAACAACTCCTGAAAAATATATGTGTCCTAGTTGAAGATCTTCTCTATAAGGAAAAATACACTTCTCACTTTTGCCTTTGGAAAGCTTCAATTTGAAGATCGTTTTTCTCTATCAACTCAATTAGAGAAATTAAAGTCTCCTCAAAACTCCGTCCTCCTTGGCCCACAAACTGTGCTACCTCTGGGATTTCAAGTTGCTGCCTCTATAGTAATTTCGATGTCCTCTTCCTTTCTACTTCTGAGCTCTTCTTCTCATGATCGATGTTCTGATACCATGTGCATGATCTGTTACCCAATTCCTACTACAACAACTGATAATGTTTCTTCTATTTGTTAAATTAATCAACAAAATTACTTTTAGTTTCCTATGGAAAATATCGAAGCATATAGACTGCAGCCTTCACAAAATAAGTATTGTGGAAACTAAATACATAATAGGAGAGAAATAATCATCACACACATCTACATAGTTATTTTTGGACAAATGTCCCCAGCAAAACCCATTGTGGGAAAACCGATGCAGTAGTTGAGGGTTTGTATTATTAAGTAGCAGTAAATATGAGTACAATTCATTGGATGCCCAATTGGATATTTTCTATAGAGAGAAACTGAGAAAAAATAATAGAGAGATGATCTTACCCTATTATTGGAAGAACCGACACTGATATGCACTGGAGATGAGCCTCAACACTATCTCTACACTGCCTCTGCACAGTTCTATGTCACTCCCACGCAGTCACGTGTCACTACAGCTGGGACTGTGTTTCACCTCATTATGATCCTTTTCTAATTGGAAAATTCAGCTCTCAGGCCTCTTGGTCTCACACCCCGGCTTTTGGTTCTAGAACTCGACTTCCTCAATAGAATTTCAATCTCACTCTAAAGCTCTGTGCTGCCATAACATAGCTCTGTGTGGCCCTACGTTAGACTCTCTGGAGGTCTCTAAGCCCTCTCTTCCTTGTACTCTCCATCCAGGAAAAATTCCCTCCATATACTATCTCAGCCCCTCACTGCAATAAATCAATTTGAATCTCTCTCTGGAAACTGCTGCACTGCTCTCTTCATAAATTGGATCTTTTATCTCTTACTCGATGTATATTCCAAATGCCAATCAAGATTCCTCTTATAATCCTCTAGTTGAGAAATAAATGGCCTAGATTAGTTTCTAATCAATGGCTCATATCATTTTGGCTTGATTCACATCTTCTTCTAAAAGTTTCACCCACAATTTTATTAATACCCTTTAATTATTTTATTTTCCTAAGTTTAGACTTAGGCATCCATTAAAAATAATTAATTATTTAATAAAGCTGTCTCCAGGTTGAATTTCCCAAAACGATTTTTGGGTATTGTGGAATATATGTTTCCAGGCCTCCCTGCATATTTTGAGGCTTAGAGAGTATCTGATGCTACTAGAAATCAACATCCACCACTTTTCCCTACTCATAGTCCAATACTTCATGCTCTTGCATTATAAGGTCCAAAGTCATCTTCCATGCATGATGGTCATATTTGTCATTGAGATTGTCCTCAGTCTTGAAGTAAGATGAATAAGCCATTGAAAGTTTTCCAATAAACCTTTCTCAGTGATTCCTTTTCTCTCTCTTTCTTGGGCTTTGTCTTCACCTGGGCTCTAATATCATGTTAATTTTAGTTAACAATGGTATGTTCCATGCTTAGAAAAATTACTTCAATGTAATTTTAAGGAGCCCAATGACAATTTCCAAATTAGTTTCCAATATAAATCACATTAACCATACATCACATTGACAATAACTGTAGATAAAACATAAAATAAAATGCAGAAGACAAGTCAAGACAAGAGGACATCAAATTTGGTGGATGCCAAGGAAAAACCCTAATGCGGGGAAAACCCTTAGATAAATTCTTCTTATTATTATATCAAATGTTTAGTAGAGAGAATACAAAATTCAAAGTTGACTTTCCAAATAAGAGTCAAAACAACGCTTTCAAATTTGCAATCAACTGCAGTCAAATTCAACCCTAACTAGAAAGTCAAAGATGGTCAATGCAGTAGTCAAACAGTCCAATTGGAGCTTGGTCAAAACTATTCAAATTCATCCCAAAATAGTCCTTCAAAGTCTAGTCATATTAGGTCAAAGGAGAGAGAAAGTTTGTTGTAAGTTTTTGCAATCAAAGTTGCAGTCAACCCTAAAGTCAATGCTTGTCAATGTGCCCAAATTTTCTTGATTTCTATGCCCAGTAATGTGTCCTAAAGAAACATACATAATCCTCCAAACATTACAATCAAAGTTGGTCAAAGAGTCCTTGGTCAATGCTAGTCAAACTTGGTAAACTCCTGAAATTTTCGGCCCTGCAATTCTATCCAAAAATTCAACCTCCTTGTGCCACACATGTGAGAGAGAGAGAATGCCCAATAGTTGTATGAACCAATGAGAGAAGGAGATAGAAGAATGTGTTAGTGATTATGATGCTAAATTAGGTGAGAGGTCATTTGTATTTATACAAGTCATTGAGGGTGAAGTGACGCATCCATTGGGATTCATGAGCCGACAGGATGATGTGGGCGACCTGAACAATTTACACGTGTGGGCATAAATTAAAAAACACACTTACGCTTGTCCAAATTAGATGGTCTTTATATCAAATTTTGTCCTCTCAAAAAGAGGAATTTAATGCAATCATCATCTCCATCAAATGAGTTGTCCCAAAGTGAAATTTGGCACTAGTTTCCAATTTTAATAAGAATAGTTCACAAAAAATTAACATAAATATGAAAGGTACTTATCTTTAATGAGAATTGGTCATCTCCCTCTTGAACCAAACTTCCAGAGCTAGTATTTTCCATAACAGGGTTTCCTTCCATATTTCCATCGATTTCATCAACAACTAAGGCCATCAAACCTGACAAAAGCCTAAAATATCTTCACACTGGCCATGTTACAAAACTGCAAAACTCAAGCCATCATCTTATACTAGGGTTTCTTCCAAACCCTAACCTTATGTCATCCATCAAACCCTAATAACGATATTTCCTAGGGTTTCCTTCAAACCCTAGTATTATTTTAGGCCTTCTCCATCTTCTCTTGCTAACATCAATGGTGTCTTCCTAGGGGTGATCTCAATGACTTTTCTTCAGCCCAGTTCTAATACCATGTTAATTTTTCTTAGATTTATATTGTTCTTTTCTTTAGATAATTGCATTTCTTCATTTACATATTGAATTAACCCCAAAACATTATAACATTATTCAGTTTTACCACAACATTCAACAACATATGAAATTATATAGAAATAAAAATATTATCATCAATGCATCAGAACATAGAGGAATAATAGAAGAAAATCATTCACGCATAGAGACTCCAGGATTGGTTGAAGACTAGGGAAAAACCCACTATGGGCAAAACGCTTTCAACTTATTATTTTTATTAGATTGTCATTGAATGTTTTAGCTAAGAGAGAGTACATTGATCCATATCTTCAACCACAACACTATCCAACAAAATCAACTAAAAAAAATCCAAGAGATAAACCCAACAATGTTAATAATCAAAAACCTGATTCAAAAGTCTGTAGTCAACTATCATCATCTGCGAAATTTACGGTCAACTGTAAAAATTACCCTAGGTTCCAATCGCACAAAGAGAGAGGTGTGTGTAGTTGAAACCATCCAACTAGAACCATGAGCATGTGTGCTTGTGGTTGTAACTGAAAAATGTTTGTGTCATCCATGCAGCTGTAACCCAAAACCCTAGATCTCACATTTGAGCTTCGAGCCCTGCAATTTCGAACCTGAATGAACCAATCTCTGTGAACTAACTCAGACCTATTTGAGCCAAACCAAAGAAAGAAGAATGATCATGATGATGTCCAAATGAGGGTCACTTAACTTTTATTTATAGCCATCTGAAGGTGTCCAATTTCTCTTTTGGGCCAACTTGTCCTTTTTTCTGCATGTGGGATTTTCTTCAAAAATACACTTTATCTTCTCCAAATTGAGCACTTCAATTGTCAAAATTGGTCCTCTCAAAAAGAGGAATATAGTCCCATGGTTGGAATTTGTCACCGAGCTTCCAAAAATTAACACGCATTTCATTTGTTGCTAGTCCAACAGTAGCATATCAACATCGGGTGGAAGAGAAAAACACACATGGAGGAATTTCCTGTTGATTTTCCATGATACTTGAGTCTATGATAGAATCTTAAATTATTTATGCTACGATTCCAAGTATCACAACAAGACTAATTTTCACACTAGAATAATATACAACAGTAAATCTACTAGTGCACAAAATATACACAACTTTTACAAATTTAAACAACAACCCAACTTTGTTATATGAATCAAACTGATAATAAAACAATCTAGGGATCTTGTACTAGGGATATTGGCCCTCACACATCCACTATTACAATAAGACAAAAACAAGATACACTGGAAATCTATCTGATGTAGTCGACAATCACAACTTCTTTGTCGTATCTTGGACACATTGCGGGTCCTTCACTTCCATTCTGCAACACTGCCTCTATCAATGTAAAAAATCCTTTAGGCCACTAAAATCAACTCTCCAATCTTCCCTCTAGTTGATCATAATTCCATCTAAAACTAACACACAGGGTCTTCATGCTCACTAGTTTCTCCTTAGTCCTTCAAGGCCACAACACTTTGAGACTTCTGCCTATTGTTTCTCATCACTCTTTTAGGACGTCTTCCCTCTAATGCCTTATTTCACATCTCCAATGAAGACAAAATTTGAGTGGGATGTTTTCCACTTATAGCTTTCAAACGTCCCTTCTCTGTCAATGAACTTGGGCTAGTACAACAATACTCTTTCTGGCTGATCACGCCTTGAGATCCTCTATCCTCTGCCTAATCTATAATTAACTTTAGTCCTTCAAGATGTTGCACTTAGGGCCAACTTAGTCCACTCTCATGTTGTCCCCCAATAGTCTATGAGTGTCCAATACTATTTTCCAATCAAATTTGTCCTCTTTTAGGACCCATCCACTTAGCATCAATTCAACTTAAATACAACATCAACATACCTCAAAACTAGTGTATTCCTGCTTTAGGTTAGGTTGACTGGTTAGTGCTTCTAACAACCCTTTTTTATCCCTTCTTTTCACCTCCCAAAGACCTCCAACAATTGTGGCATACCTCCCTTAACTTGTTACTACTATACATTGTTTTAGGGCTAATCTCTAGCCCCTATTCACACTTTTCGTCCCTCTCCAAAATGTGGAACAAAGATCAAACCTCTGTCCAGACCTGTGGCTCAACATAAGAGAAAACCAACCACATACCACTAAAAGAACACCCATATTTACACTTTAAAACTCAGCCTACCTACTCCTATACTCGACCTACTCAAAGAGTCATAGAAAAGAAAAAACATGGCTCTTTTCCTCCTTCGCTTTGTTCCTAGGCTCTGAGGCTAGCTTCAGCCGATGTATTGATATGAATGTTGCACTCGGGATTTGTTCAAATGTGTCACACTTCACTTCTATTTATACACTAATCCATGGATTTAACAAATTTCCTTGAGGGATACTCTTTAGCCTAACTGACCTCATCTAATGTTGAGAAAACCCACAAACAACACATAAAATTAATATCTCAAGATAGAGACCTATGATTTGAGTGATTTTCATTGCTTGTTTCTCATCTAAAGATCCTCTAACACCTTCATATTTCAAATAACTCGAATTTCTCATGGTTTTGGCCCTACACTAAGGGGTGAAAAACCCAAAGCTTGGGTTCCAAGCCCACAAATCACTTTTGTGGTGCTCCAACCTCCAAACCCTAAACCCTAGGGCTTAGAGTATCAAAGCTACCAACTAGCAAGGGATATACTTCCAAGACTAGGAAGTAAATCGTCATCACCATTGTCACTACTGACAACACTCGCTCAACTCTTGGTGCCCATAACTGCAGAAAACGCTGTAGCATGGACTATTCCTCTCTCAGAAGTGTCACTATCACTCGAAGCCTCCTCCTTCTTCTTCTCCTTAAATTTCTTCTAGTCTTTCCATGATTCCCTCTTGACAGATGTAGAAGCACCCTTACTCCCCACTAACCATGTATGCTTCTTGGGCTGCACATTCTTCCACTGAACCTACAAACTCCCTCTAGAACTTGACTTCCTCTGAGCCTCTGGAACTTGGATCTTCTTCTCGAGAACCTATACCTACTCCTATAAAACCTACACCTTCTTCTCTAGAACTTGTACCTAGTTCTACTTCATCTTATTCTCATTATCTATAGCCTTTCCTATTAGCCTATATAAACCATCATCTCTAACTCCAATCACAACACTTGCGAAGCTAGATCCTATAGGATTGAGTCTTGCCTTCCCACTCTGGAACAAGACCTCAAAAACCTTTTTCTCAATCATTGAGACAAACATCACATTGTATATGGGTTTTGGTACAAACAATACATCCTAAACTTGCATCATCTGACCTGAATCTATTCTGAATGGCACAACCCATGATCTATTGTTCTCTTTTTTACTCTTGTTTCCCAACACCATGTGCAACTGTGAGTCCTGCTCAACTAGAGTCTCGAACACATACTATGACCCTGTCATATGCTTCAAAGCTCCACTGTCCATGTACCATGTAGCCTTGTCGATGGTACTGTGTGGGAAATGAGAGATAAAATCAAAGCCCTCCTTCTCCAACCTCCTAGAGAGATCATCTATCTCGGTAGAAGTGGAAACACTTGTGACCTAGTTCCCTTTATTCTTATAATCATATCCCTTCTTCTCCATCAGACATTTCATCAAAAAATGACCCATCTTTCCATAGTTGAAGTACTTGATCATACTCAAGTCCTTGTTTTTCTTGCCCTTCATTCTTGTTGCAAGTTCCACATCATCATTTGAAGCCTTCTTATTCAGATGAATATCCTAATCTCACAACTCTTTCTGAATGAAGTCGTCCCACAACCTATTATAGTATGGATAATTGTCCTTGGCAACAATCCCCTTGATGAACGACTTCCACTCTGGACTCAACCCCTTCAATGCAATCCTCACCATCTCAAAATTTACAATAGTCACACTGATGACAACAAGATCATGAACTTGAGACAACCTCTTCAGATACGAAGTCACCCCTTCACCCTGTATCATCTTGGTTTCCTTCAACTTATCCTCCAATATTGATACTCAATTCTCATTCTTATTCTGGAACAAATGCTGAAGAGCCTCCCACATCTCATGGACAATGTTCTTCCAAGACAGATAAGGTATTAAGGAATCCTTGACATCATCTACGATTATCAACGTTGCCTTCGTATCCAATTCATCATACACTTCTAGCTCCTTAGGGTCTATTGGCTTCTTGATTGCTTTCTCGAAAAATTCCCATATCTTGTTTACCATCAAACCAACTTGATCATTTCCTTCCATGGACTATAGTTGGATAGTCCTCCAACCTGTCCTCATACCAGAAACCAAACTGCAACTTTCACATTATTGTTAGCCCTTCAACAATAATGTGACCAACTCCATCTTAATTTGTACTTCATTGTGCACATTCATATTCACTGACCCTTCAAAGTAACTTTGATACCATGTTGTTTTTCCATGATACTCGAGTCTAGGATAGAATCTTATATCACTAACACTACCAATCTAAGTATCATGATAAGTCTACTTTTCACGGTGGAATAATATACACCAATAAATCTACTAATGCATAAAATATACACAACTTTTACAAATTTAATCAATAACCCAACTTTCTTATATTAATCAAACTAATAATACAACATCCTAGGGCTCTCACACCAGGGATAATGGCCCTCATACATCCACTAGTACAAGAATACAAGAACAAGATACACTGATGATATACCTGATGTAGTCAATGATCGCAACTTCTTTTTCGTATCTTGAACACACTGCGGGTCCTTTGGTTCCATTCTATGACACTGCCTCTATCAATGTACCAAATCCTCTAGGCCACTGAACTCGACTCTCCAATTTTCCCTCTAGTTGATCATAAGTCCATCTACAACCAACAGATAGGGTATTTAGTGTTCATTCTCACTATTTACTCCTTAGTCCTTCAAGGCCACAACACTTTGAGACTTCTACTCACTGCTACTCCTTAACTCTTTTGGGACTTCTATCCTTTAATTCCTTCCTATGTTTCTCCAATGAAGAAAAAAATTGGGTAGGAGGGCTAACACCTATCACTTTCAAACGCCCCTTCTCCAACAATGAAGTTTGGCTAGTACAACACTTCTCTTCTTGGTTGACCAAAGCTTGAGCTCCTCAATCATTTTCCTCATTTGGCAGCCACCTTAGTCCTTCAAGATGTTGCACTTAGGGCCAACTTGGTCCATTGTCATGCTACCCTCCAACAGTTCATGAGTGTCCAATACTATTCTCCAATCAAATTTTTCCTCTTCTAGGATCCATCCAACTAGCAACAATTCAACTTAAATACAACATCAACATACGTCAAATCTGGTGTATCTTTGTTGTAGGCTAGGTTGGCTGGTTAGTGTTTCTAATAGTGGTCTTTTAGCCCTTCCTTCACCTCCAAAGTACCTCCAACAATTGTAGAATATATCCATTTACTTGTTGTTGTTATATGTTTGTTGTAGGGCTAATCTCCAATCCCTATTCACACTTTTCAGCCATCTCCAAACTGTGAAAAGTGCTCGGTGTTAGTTTTTGTGGCATTGAATCGTTTTCTAGTCATGATACCTTATGGAGGGGCTAAAATATGAGGTCTCCAAAACCCATAAATCGTTTATGGAAATTCCACCTAGAGATGGCTCAATTAAATTAATTGACCACAATTAAAAATTTCCTAATTCTAACTTAAGAAAAATGGTTAATTAATAGTCGTTAATTGAGAAAGGTGAGAATCCTATATAAACTCACACAGATTGACTTGGAGATGATCTCAACTTTTGGTTTAAGTTTTAATATTGGCAATTGGAGTCCCTCTATATGGTCCATCCCAAAAAATCGGTCGCTATTAAAGCCAAAGTTGAGAAACTTTTATGCATTGATTTCATATATCTCTTACCTTTAAGTGATTGGGTGTCTAATATTGTTCTTGTCATGAAGAAATAGGGAACAATTTGTGTGTGTGTTGATTATCGGGATATCAGTCGTGCTTATCAAAAGGTTAATTATCCCACCCCATTCTTAGACTAGATTATTGATGATTGTGTTGGTTGTGAAATATTTTCATTTATGGATGGATTTTTCGTCTATAGTAAAATCAACATTCTTCTAGTGGACCAACATAAAACCACATTTATTTGTCCTTGTGTAACATTTGCATGTTAGAAACTCCCTTTAAGATTAAAGAATTTTGGGGCTATGTTTCAAAGGGAAATGAATTATGCCTTCCATGGCATCACACATATTATACAACCCCGTTTGGACGATTTTCTTGCTCATTCGAAATATCAGGTTGATCACCCGATGCATCTAAGGGCCATATTTTTACGATGTAGACATTATAACATTCGACTCAATACACACAAATGTGTGTTTTGTGTAAGTTCCAGTTGACTTCTCAGTTTGGGCCATTGAAAGTATAGGTGATCATTGATCTGCCTTCTCCTTCTTCCCTTCTTCAACTTCAACGACTCCAAGGGAAGGCTAAATTTCTTTAGAGGTTTGTTCCCAACTACGTCGAACTAACTAAAGGATTTACTCGCTTGTTAAAGAAAGGGGTTCCCTTCCATTCGGATGACACTACTCAAAATGTGTTTGATACCTTGAAAGATGTACTTATTCGGGCATCCTTGTTATCCCCCCCATATTACCAATGGCATTATTTCCTACACCTTGCTGATGTAGTTACTACCATTGCTATGGTATTGGTTTAGGAGGATGATGTAGGAATTGGACATCCCATTTATTACTTGAGTCAAAGTCTCAATGATACTGAATTCAAGTACACTTGTGTTGAAAAGTTAGCTTTGGCAGCTGTCCAAGCTATCCAAATATTTTTCCATTACGTACTGGTTCACAAAGATAAGGTTGTTTTCGATTGCAACCCCATGATGTACATGTTTTCTTGATAGTTTTTTTTGGGGGGGGGGAAGTACTCTAAGTGGATTTTCATCCTATAATAGTTCAATTTGGAATTCATCAAATCCAATTCAAATAAATCCTTATTTTTTCTTAGCTAATTTGCAACCTTCCCACTCCTGAAACTGAGGCAATGTCTAGGGATTTTATTCTAGATGAGTTGTTGTTTTTGATCTTGTCATCTAACCCATGGTATGAATACATTATCATATATCTCCAAACCCAAAATTTCTAGTATGATACCTTTTCCTCTAACCAACAATGTATCTGATATCAAACAAAACATTACATTATAATCGGCGACACCCTTTATCACTACGGTATCAATACCATTTTTCAAAGGTGCCTCATTCATGAGGAGGTCGAGAAAGTCTTAAATGAATGCCATTCTAGGGAATGTGGTAGTCATTTGTCTAGTTATGCCACCACATAGAAGATCCTTCATCTTGGTTACTTTTGGACCACTATATTTTGAGACTGCATTCTCGCTATCAAAAAGTGTCATGCATGCCAAATATACGATCGTAAGACCCGTGCTCTGTCTACTCCTTTTCATCTTGTTATTGTTGTTTCTCCTTTTGTAAAATTGGGCATTTATTTCATGACATGTAACCATCACTCAACTGGGGGGCATGGATATATCATTGTAGAAATTGATTATTTTACCAAGTGGGTTGAGGCGATGCCTACATACAATAATACCAACGAAACAACTGTTTTATTTTTCTTTAACCATGTCATTCATAGTTTGGTGTTCCACATGATGTAGTCAAATACCATGGAAAACATTTTCACAATCACATGATCTATGAGCTGATTGCCAAGATGGGAATTTCCCATTAGAGTTTCACTCCCTACTACCCTCAAGCAAATGGGAAAGTTGAGGCAAATAATAAATTTCTCAAATCAATGCTTCAACCTATGATGGGGGTCCACAAATCAAACTAGCATCTTATTCTTTATGCAGCCTTGTGGGCATATCAAAACTCCATTAGGGATGCTACCAGGTTCACACCATTGCAATTGGTTTATGGTCTGTAAGTAATCCTTCTAATTGAATGTGAAATTCTATCTCTCAAACTTGTTGTCGAACTCCTCCCGACCACTTCTGCGAAAGAGGAACGTCTCTTACATTTGATGCTATTAGATGAAACCTGGCATGATGCCGCAATGAATAATGAAGCCCATAAAAAACGTATGAAGGCACAATATGGCAAGAGTTTCAAGCCCATTTTCATCTTGGAAGGAGACCTTGTCTTGTTATATGAACAAGATTATGATAAATTAGGATCAGGGAAGTTTAAGCCAATGTGGCTAGGACCATACATTGTCAAACATGTTCTTGCTAAAGGGGCCTATGAGCTAGTTGATTTTGATGGAGAGTCTTAGGGGAAAACTAGAAATGTATTGTACCTTAACAAATACTATGCTTGATTTTTTGTGTAGTACACTGTGTACATGCTATATATAGGTGTGATTGAGTGTGTTTATAGTGTGCTCCCTTCAAAGTTTCCTAGGTTTTCGTTAATCCTATTTACATTTGGTTTGCAGATGTTGGAATCCCTTGAACCATATGTTTGTTATGTTGATGGTGATATTCTTAGTACTCAGAATCTCTCTTCCACAACTTGGGCTATATATGCTCCAAATGGCGAGTTAGTGAGTTCACAAGGGATCTGTATTGGTCACTCTACAAATAACATCATTGAGTATAATAGAGTGATAAAACTGTTGTCTAATGCTATATCCCATGGTATCTACCATATAGTTATCAGACTTGACTCACAACTTGTAGTACTACAATTGACTAATGTCTATTTGGTTAGAAGCCCAACTATTTTTTGCATGTTCTTGAGAGTTCGCCTTATGGAAAGATATTTTGATTTCATATAGTATCAACATATTTCTAGAAATCTAAATACATTGACAAATGCATTGGATAATCATGTTTTAGATAGACATTTGTGACACATGTAAATCAAATTCAATACGCGTCACACACACACACACACACACACACACACACATATATATATATATCAAAATTAGGTTTTAAAAAATCTGTGTCCAAGGCACATGTGGCCACATGACCTAAAATATACATGCAGGAAAAATAATATTATACTAATCATAGTGCTCGTGATAGCATGCCACAACGTGAGCCATCTTACACAACAACTGAATTATATGGCTAGGTATGCCAATAGTATGTCGTTGTAGTCTCATAGGAAACTCAGCAACCCTAGTCTCAGCTATGCCATGGGTCAACCCCTCCATGTGACGCTCATCCTTTGCAAGGGTATCGACCACATTTAGATCCTGTAGTACCTCTTGTTCTGCTATAGCAACTTGTACTACTGCTGGTGCCTATTGTGGGTATCCTGCACGATAAAGATAATAATAGCCCACAGGTTGAACAGATGCAATATCTCCATGTGTAAAAATAAATAGTTTAGTCTTGGATACGTCAAAAATCACAAAAAAAAGTTGTAAAACTTAAAAATCCGAAAATGGTCAAAATGTTTTACCTATGGCACCCCATCATTCGCCATAAGGAAGCACAAGATATGGTTATCTATGGAAATCCATCCCTTCATATGGATAATCTTCTACCATAATGAGTTTAATGTGCAACCATATGAAGAATACTGGTGTGAAACTCATGGATGATGGACCTGCATGTCTGGACATGAGATTCACCCATCTCCTCATCCGTGGGACTCTTGGATCTGTGGGCTCGAGCGAGATACATTGTGGCATGAGTAATGTAATCTACTCTAGGGTAAAAGAAACCAAGATTGAACCATAGCCAAATTTCTTTAACCATCCATATTTTCCTTGGTCGGTTTCTCCATCATGTTTACCAATACCCCCTCACTCTAGTTGAATATTGATGACTCCAGACATTCTAGAGCATACTGCATATGGGATCTATTCACCACATGTAGAGTCACACTACTGGCCAATCTCACGATGATATACTAGATTGTTCTTAAAGGAAAATGGACCACATATTTGATGTCAATTTTTACATCCTTAGGCAATTGGGATCTCGGTCAACAATGTGCATTGATGTAATCTTTGACTATCTCTCCACCACTCCTTGAATCCGATAACGAGATGGTGGCACCTCACCATAACAGGCAAATCAAGAGACTACTTACGAATAGGAACCTTTGGAGTTTTATTTTTTTGCCTCTTTTTGAAACTATCTAAACATGAAAAAGGAGTTGAGTTAGACCTTCCCTGGACTCGTGAAAACATTAAACAATGATGGATTCGTCGAATGTGACGAGGTCGAACCATTCCTTCTCAGAGTTTGTTAAAGATACTTATGGGGATTCATCTGAAGGATGAACTTACATATCAATCATATGTTATTGTCCTCAATCTTGTTAAAAAATAAAGAAGTACTGATGATAAATGGTTGGGTAAAATGGCAAAATAGGGTACTCCACCTATTATGGCAATGATTTGCTCTTGAAAACCACACTCTTCCACTTCATCTTCGTGGATGTTGGGTTGAGAAATTTTCTTGTCTTTTGGTTCATCACACCATTTCAAAACCTTTGTTTTTGGTTTTGGGTCAATGTTGCAAACCCATTTTAGTGTTGCTGATGTGTTTGTTAAACAAACATGGACATGGAGAACAAATAGGAAAGATAAGCTTGCAATGCAATTTTATTAACAGTTTGATATACATTTATAGTACATTTGGTGACCGTTGGGATTCACATCCCAAGGTCCCTTGGACTGCTTTGTCCATTCGGCTTCCACACTAACCCTTTAGGATTAGGTGTCCAACATTCCCGCCCTTAATCCGAAGGGTTATGTATGAGTCCAAGAAAAGAGCTGTAATACAAAATGTGAAAATATGCATGGCAGCACTAGGCTGAATGTGCTCTATGAAATGTTGGTAAAAAAGGGCGGTGGTTTAAGGATAGCCACCAACACTGGAATGCTTAGTGCAGTTCTCGGAACTCTTCCAAAACTGGAAAGAAGCTGAAGTCTCTGCTAGAGGAAGTGCTCCTATTGTTTTGAAAAGGGAAACCTTCAACCAATAAATGGAGGTCTCACATTGCATAAAAGGGAGAACTTCAACCTGAAAAGGGAAGTCTCAACCTGTGATGGTTTAAGGATGACCAACAACTCTGGAATGCTTAATGCAATTCCTGGAACTCTTCCAAAACTGGCAAGAAGATGGAGTCTTCTGCTAGAGGAAGTTTTCTCAATTTTGTCTCCGGAACTCTTCCAAAACCGGTAAGAAGCTGAAGTCTTCTGCTAGAGGAAGTGTCCCAGATTGCCATCTGAAGGCATGTTCAGGCATCTTTGTCTCTGGCTACAACTCTGAAACTGGTGTGGCAGGTTGTGGCTCAGGCTCGCTTGATGTGGCTTTGAAGCTTGTAGATGACCATCATTTCCCCCCCTGTCAGATACAAGGTGAGAAGATGGATAAAACTCAACTGCAAGACTGTTCAATATTCTGGAACAGGTTCTGACATGTGTTTGGAATATCTTCTTGGCTGTTGATGCCCATTGCCAAGAAGCAATCCATCCTAGATGAATCTTTGTTCTTACAGGACGTTTGTTGTTGAAGCATCTGTGTGAAGAATGGCTAGTTTTATGGCAGTGCTTACATGGATGAAGATCAAAACAGTAATCTTTCAGATGGCCAACTCGATCACAGTGTTGGCATTTCACGATTTGTTGTTGTTGTTGCTGCTGTGGAAGAGGGGCAGAGTCTGGAACGGTTGAAGCTGAACTGTCATAAGGAGCAGGTGAACTGTCATTAATGAAACCAACACTCTGAAACTGAATGGGCTTGGCATAGTCTGGAATATGCAAGGACAAGTCCTTGTCATATCCAAGACCAGTTCTGTGCTTGTTGTGGACAAGCTGTTCCCAAGGTCTGATGATGGGCTTGGGAAGTGCAGACTGAGTTTCTGCATCTGCATGTACAACTGCTATTTTGTTTGGTACTAAATCTGAATGAACTGTAACATGCTGCTCATGGGTGGTTGTCTCAATGTTCTGAACAAAAACAGGCTCAGAATGGTGTCTATTTTGATGTAGCTCTTCTTGCTGTCGCTGTGATTCAAGCTGCAAAAAATCAATCTTTTCCTGTGCATTTTGTAGACATGTCTGAATTTCTGAAAGAGAACCTTTTCTGATTTGTAATGTGTCATCAACAGTAGATTGTATAAGAGTTTTTATGAACTCTAATACTTCACTGATTCTGGCCATTTTTCTTCAATATCACTTAAAAAACACAACTGAGGCAACCGCAACAGAAAAAATAATATTGTACTCTTACTACAAAATCTTGTAAGGGCTTGTCAAGTGGCAACAATGTCGCAAAAGTGGTTGATGGAGCAGGACGAATACAAAAAATATATAAATGTGAAGATGAGTGCTGTCCTCAACTTCAAACTTCAGAGCATCTGGCTGCTATGGAAATCATGCAAAATCTCTACAAGAAACTGTTGCAAAATCTCTACAAGAAACTGCTCCTAGAATGACTGCCAAAAAATGTCTTCAAAATGGCTTCAAATTCACTTCATAATGCTGATCAAATCTTCATCTTAAGACATTTCTCCCACTAGCAATATTTTCACAATATTCAAACAAGAATTACACTGCTCTATTGAGTTTCAGTTTTCATAACAAGTGGGTACATGGCCTGATGTAGGTGTATTCTTTAAAAACATATGATGGCTCGCGCTATCAGGCAAACAAAGTGTTGTAGGCAATTTCCCTCGAATGTGTGTGGATGAACAAACATGAAATCATGTATATAGACCAGCAACGTAATGCTCAGAGAATACATAGTCCACATTAGAAGTAGGAACATAACAATAGCTTCAGATTTAGGAACTGATACAAAACTAAAATAACAGAGATATGAGAAACCTGGGCACTTTCTGGCATTATAAACATCTGAGTTTATAGTCGTCCTTTTATAGTATTAGCAGCAAGCTTTTGGAGCAAGAAATATGTGTATATTAGAGACCCCAACTTCAGCAAATAACCCAGATTTAAGAGGCAGCTCAAATAGGCATTTCATATGGTAGTTCGACCTCCATTAATCAGCAGCAATCCTTCACTAACTTGTTAACAGCATGCACAGAGAATATTAAGGAGGATAGAGGGAAACAGACTCCCATAAACAGATTACTTGATCAGGGATACATTGATTGCTAAAAAATGAACTCCAGAAATAATATATAAGCTTCTTGATCGCTAGACGTTTGTTTATACTTTTTCATCTTCAGCAAAGTGCATCCTACCCCTCCATTCAGATTTTTTCCAAATAAATCATCATCAACTTTGAATAAAATGAAGAAAAACGATCATCCAAGACCAATCAAGGCAAATCGTTTCTCATGGGCAATTAAGACAACTCGTATGGAGCCAAATAAATCATCTACAGTTCACGTGGAGTGAGAAATACATTGGATATGCATCGGTTTTTCTAGTGGCCTCATATCAATCATCCATCAGGCTTTCGAGACGCCTCCATAGACTTTGTAGATTTCCCAACCGCCTCACACCACTATAAAAGTCTATTACCAATTCGTTCTGCGCACTATTAAGATCGTCTTCGCTCCCATCTTTCTTGCATTCTCTCTGCACTAACTGACAACTCTGGGCTTTGCAGTGGGAAAATGAACTGTTTCCGCGGCATCGTCCTTCCTATCTTTGTTATTCTTAGTACTCTACTAATACTGCATCTAAAAGGCATCCTCCTCTTCACCTTGCAGAAACTATGCATAAAAAATAATGCATTTCACAGATCAAGGAAAGCAGACAAGAGAGCAAATCTAGCACGATGAAATCAAAATGGTCCAATAGATCAATATGTTCTAAATGGACAAGAAGGCATCGATTCAACTGTTCACAGGGCACAATGAGATGCGGATGCCCTGGAATAATACATAGACGAGTATATGTGAGAGCAGACTAGGTTCGTGCTGTTCATCATTTACGAGCAGAAGACTCATCAATTTAAACATTCATCCCTTCAGAGCCAACCGGGATTTCATCATCGGCATCATCGGCATTCGAATGGAAGGTTTCTTCACTAGAAAATACACCAGGTTAGACGTGTTTGCAAAAAGGTTCAAGTCATATTCAAATACATTGAGCAATTTCAACTCATTAAAAATGGTTCATCCACTTGCTGCTGGAGTTTCAGTGGCAGTTGTTGCCTTGGCAAGCAAATATGCCATAGAAGCTTGGCAAGCATTCAAAGCACGCCTGGTTGTTCCTCGCATGAGAAAATTTTATGAAGGTGGATTCCAACCTGTAATGACAAGAAGGCATCGATTCAACTGTTCATTCACAGCCGAGGTTGACAGGGTGCTAAACAGTCTAAGTGGGTTTCATTCTTGCTGCCCATATGTCTAAATGGCCAGCAGGGAATCAACGTCTGTCCAACGGGAATTCATCAACGATCCGATTCTGCTCCACTGGGTCGTGGTTCATAAACGTAGCCGACGATGTAACAACCACTCGCTTCAAGGTTTGGGCCTTCGTGCACGCCCTTAGAACATTCAGCGTTCCCTCCATGGCCGGCCTTATCACATCGTTTTCTGGATCTTTGGGTGCCAAATCAACGGGAGATGCTCATGTCAGTCAGTGGACAGAGGAGCAGGCAGTGAATAGAGCGTTAATGGACAGGGCCCAGAGGCGCTAGAACGGTTTTGTATTTTGAACGAATTCAGGGCAGCGCAGGTGTAACAAAGGCGTTATGTCAGAGAGCGTTTCTTGTCAGGGGGCGTTTCTCCTTCAGGCAACGTTTCTCCTTCAGGCAACGGACAGAGGAGCAGGTGTAATGAAGCTCTTTTTCCTTTTAAACGTTTATGACAGTCAGAGGTATTCTGAAGAACAGGCAGGAAGAATTAAACAGGCCAGCACTATTCAAGGCAACTACACAGGCCACACATCATGGCTCTGATACCATGTTAAACAGACATGTACATGGAGAACAAATAGGAAAGATAAGCTTGCAATGCAATTTTATTAACAGTTTGATATACATTTATAGTACATTTGGTGACCGTTGGGATTCACATCCCAAGGTCCCTTGGACTGCTTTGTCCATTCGGCTTCCACACTAACCCTTTAGGATTAGGTGTCCAACAGTGTTCAAGAAAATTCATTTAGTTGATATCTGCTACGATACTCTTAAGCCTTCATTCCATGTATGCCATTCCTAAACTAGTTCCACATTAGCATCATTCTATCTCAAATCATGATACTCGTTTCGCGTCATTGATGGGGGATACATCAAGATCCTCTTGCGATTGGTCACTTCCCATCGACATCAACTCATTATCCAAGAAGTTGACTTAGAAACTCTTCTTTCAGTACCTTGGGACTTGTATACCTCAATGGTAAGTTTCCTTGCTCTTGATGACATGTTTTCATCATTGGCCTTCAAACAACAAATTTTTCGTGGTGTTCGACTTCAACTCATTCTTTCACACCATATATATTGTATTGTAATATCTTGAGAGCCATTAACATCATCAGTGGTTTCTCTCATGCTTTTTAATGACTTTCATCATTGGTTAGTAATCAGATGGCGTCTTCCATGTTTGACTCCAGCTCCATTATTGACATGGTTAGACTCATACATTGGGTGATCGAGTGAATGAGATGGAAGACCCCAGATCTAGTTCCATCCATACGAGTTGTGATTTTAGGGTTAATGCAAGATTACAAAGCATGATGTTTATGATCATACAGACAATCATCCAATCATGGATCCACACTCCATCATTAGTGGACACGACTTCTTGATCATTGTACATATAATGTTAAATTATGTGTTGAGCATGGGTATGCCTCCCTGATCATAAATATCATGATGAAAATGTATTGTAACAGATGATTATCTCGACCAGTTGTTTTTGATCTGAACTTGTCACAAGGTAAATCACTTCAGTCGTTAGTTATCATTTCTACCTTTGCGCTTTAGGGGGAATATGTTATAGGCCATTTGGTCACATCTAGTCAATCGACATACAAACAGGATCAATCAACATCCATGAACACCTTTTTATCATCCCTACACAAATCCCTAAGCATGAATATTCTGAATCCCTGAGTTTCTGGGTACGAATTCTTCATTTTAGTGCTTTTAAGACCCTGCGCACCATGAACCTTTAGGGACCTGTGTTTAATAGTAGGTTTCCCAATTGTACACCAATGATGATCAACAATAGGTTGTCCTTTGTTGGGGGTGTGATAATTCTAGAAATTTAGGAAAAATAAAAATAATCCCAAAGCTTCCTCTTCCAGAAGCTTCAAGGAGTTGTTACAACCATTTGCCTTGGATAAGAACTTCAAATCAGATCTGACCCTACCTTGGAGATTTCACCTCTTATCCCTTGAGCTCATCCTCCCATAAAGAGTGGATCTCAAGCCTAGATTGGTAAATGGATAAGAATTCCTAAAATATCACAATCTCCTGTAAGTTATAAAACATCAGGGTTGGATTTCAGAGACTAATCATACCCTCATGCCACTGCTTTGAACCTTAGAGAGTTATAATGTTCATGCATTAGGGTGACATTGATGTGTGGTTTGTGACAAGGAAGGAAAAGTCAAATTGGGGATATCTCTACAAGATCAACTTCCATTTTTGGTTGTAAACTCTCTGCTATTCATATTAATACAATCAGTATACTTTTTTCCTATATATGTTATGTTATGTTTACATTCATATATTTCAATGCTATGCTAATCCATTGAATAGAGTGATTGGATAATGCTACATAGATGTCATAGATATTTGGCTTGTGTTGATTGTATGTGCAAGTTCTAATTATAGAAATAAGACTTATGATTGGAGCTTATAAGCTGGGAGGAGGAAAAGCCTGTGATGGATCACAGGTAAGCATCTTTCAATTATCCAATTTATCTAAGTGGAACTTTATATCCTTTTCTTTCTGTTGTTCTAGATGAGGCCACTAGGTCTAGGGAAGATATTTCTATCTACAATCGTAAATTCCAAATGACACAAAGGATTGGTAATATGGCATACAAATTGGAGCTTCATATTCACGAGGTGACAAGTTCCCAGTTCAAACTATATTTTCACAACTTGACGATGAAGGAAAAATCATATTGGAGTATAAATAAATCACATAAATAAGAATATAACATCTATGGAACCGATCAATTTCAGAATGTCTCATTAATTGGAAGGAATTTCCTGTTGAATATTCCACATGGTGTTTAGAATTCAATAGGGATGTAAGAATGGCGAGTCTCTTTAACTTGATAACTGTTTTTGATACCTTTTTTCTTATTAGATTTTTTACTTATTATTATAGTGTGAGATACATCAAATAACTACCAAAACAATAAGAACAATGACACGGCATACAGGGTGCAAGCCAGGGCCAAAACCCCTACTCTTGAGGGGAAAACCCTTAAATCTCTTTTCTTATAGATATTTCAATTGACGAATACCATGAACTAGAGACTCATACAAATACCCTCCAAGATCAAGATCAACTCGGCCTCTAGTTGTACTATATTCAACCTCCCACAATATATCTGAAATTCTACCCCCTGACAACTATTACAATTGCTGCTAATATTCTTAGAGACTTTGATCTCCCTCTAATAGCCTTCTCTTCCCTTCCTTTGTCTTTTCTTGAGTCTTAGGGATAATGAGTGATGAGACCCAGTATTGCAACAAGGATGCTACAATTTGTAGGGCGACCAACTTTCCTTTATCAACCCAGGGTTCATACAAACTTGGAGGTGATAGTTCTATATGCACAACATATGCAATAGTCTATTCTTGTCACTTCTCAATTGGGGTGATAGACCACTATGATTTTTCAAACCAGTCTTTTATTGACTAGAAGGAGTTGGCTACTGGCAGTGAATGTAAAGTTGTATTTAATGTAGAAAGTAAATGCTTCCCTATGTTAAGGAAATGAAAGTGATGAATAGAAAATGCTATGAAATGACATCAAATTACCTAGCTAGGAATTAACATACATTACTTGCATAAGAGACCTAATTTAACCTTGCATTCCATCGTCTAGTTATCTAGACTAAGTAAGCATGGAAATTGTGGTGGCTAGATTTTCATAATTTTACTCACCCTTTTACCCTATTCTTTTTATCCATTTCACGCCAATAATGGTTAATCGATATATTAAAATGAACATGTATACCTCTCATAATGTCTTTATGGATTATTGGTCAATGAAGCATAGTAGTAGGGGATTATTACCTATGTGGATTGCTAATTCAATTATTTCTACAGATTTAAAGGGAGAATGAGTAGTACCATGATTCACTGAATGATGTTATAAAAGCTAGCATTGTTGTCCTTGAATATTGGTTGCAACGGTGAATCAATCTTTCGATTGGCATTATGTTTCATTCTGAAAACCACCATGTAATCAAGGGAAGACAGTGCAGTAATTCTAGGAGTTGTATTATTGACAAATTGTATAAATTAGAGTTGCGGGTTGTGAAATTTATCGTTGTTAAGAGTTGTTAAGGTTACAGGAGGAATAATCTAACCTTGAGTCTATAACAACATACTTGTAATATTTCTTTTATTAATGAAAAGTTGATCTTCTGAGCATATCGTGATTCGTTGATCTCACCATAGCCCTGATCAGGGAGTTGGGCCCACTCTCCTGACCAGGTGCTGCTAGATTAGATGTGTGTTAGGTTTGTTTCTATGAGTTTATTATTGTTGTGAATGTTTATTAGTGTGTTGTTGTGAGTCCTTATTGTTGTTACTCTTATTATTGTTACATTTATTACTTTTTTTTACTCTTATTTGTTGTTACAATATTACTTCTTGTTACAAATTGATGAATTTATAGTTAATGTTCAATGCTGGGTAGGGAAACTAGGCATGCACATACAGTGCATGATAGCCTTGAAACAACTGGTAGAACCACGAGTTGACAATTAAATTTTGGATTGGGTGAATTGCATGATTCATACTTGGACACCAACATTTTTGCATCGTTGTTGGGGAGGCTATCAAAGCTGTGAAAGTACAACTAGCATTGACCATAGGACTAATCTCTCATCTTGGGGAAGGAAAATTACACCTTGCTCTAGGTCCTGAGTATTAGATTGTTTGGTTTTTTGGTTCCTTGCTTTTCTTGTTTTTGTAAGATTATTCTCTCATCTTGAGGAAGGAAGTTTTATCACCTTGCTTTGGGTTTGTAGCTTTAGATTGTTTTGTTATGCTTTAATAAGTATTTCTCTCTCGTCCTGGGAAGTGAAGTTTTATTTTTCGTTCTGTTTTAGGTCTTGAGATTGATTTATGTGATTTGATTATTTTCTTTATTTTGTTTTCTTTAGGGGCAGCTCTCTCGTCCTGGGGAAGGAAGTTCTTATCCTGCTCCAGGTCTTGAAATTTTAATTTGTTTGAATTTTTCCCTTTTATTTCATGATTGTATGAACAAAGACACTAATAAAAGTGGTAGAGGGAGACTCACGAAAATAAAAGGGGTTGATTTGGGTAGAAAAAATTACATCCAAGAGATCATATCAAGGGTTGAGTCTGGAGCATCGTCACAAGATACTACTAGGGTAATATCTCATACAAGATCTGGAGGACAATTAGTTTCATAACCATAACCTCCTCCAATAGCAGAAGTGAAATTCCGGGGAGAAGAATTAGCAAGTAGAGGATTTGAGGAACTGCATATTGCAAGTTCAGAGGAAGAATGTTTGTGGGAATTCTTGGAACCATTTGATCAAGGGAGTGTTGTTAATAACTTCCATCACTTGTTATAGAACATCCAAAGCCAGAACCTATTGAAATTCCAAGTGATATTGGCAGATATTCATGGCTCCCACAACTTCTTCAATTGAATTTCCGATTGGAGATATCAAAGATGATGCACCTGTGAAGCCTATTCCTTTAACAACACTACCTAATTTCCATGGACTTACTTATGAGGATCGAGACACATTCCTTTTTGAATTTGACGTTGTTTTTTGGGGGTATGAGTACATTTCTGATGCTCCAAAATTGAAGATATTTCCCGCTACTTTGAAAGGCACAACTTTAAGATGGTTCATGTGTTTGGGAGGAAAATCTATTACTACATGGGATGATATGAAAATGATTTTCCTTGAGAAATACCAGGACTACTGAAAATCCTGGGAGGTAAAGGAAGACATTTTTAGATTATGCATAAAGAGGATGAGAATATGGAAGATTTTGTGGAACATTTTCAATATAGTTTGCAGATATCAAACCATAGTGACTTGGATAAGAATATCTTGAAGATCATTTTTCTCAAGGCACTGAGGGAGGAATATCTGGATCTATTGAATGTAGTTGGGAAATGAGATATATCAAAGGATGAATTTGATATCATCTATGAATTATGCAGAAAGTGTTCATGAGGGGCTTTGAGACAAAGGAAGGGAATATGAACTCTCAAAGCATCCAGTAGTAGAGTTACAAAGGTTGAAATTGGGAATCTACTGGACAACTTGAGAACTGATATCGTAAGCACATTATCATTGAAGAAATATGTGTTTCAGGCAAAGTAGAAGCAGATGGAAGAAGAGAATTCCATGTCTATTTTCTGCCCTCAATGAAGGAAGAAACAACCGTTGAAGGAATGTCCATTAAATTCTATGGAGATTTGTGTGATATGTGAACAGAGTCATTCCATGAGAACTTGCCCGTCTCTTCTTGGATTGAAGGAAGTCTTTCAGGGAATGAATGTAAGTAGAACAAATTTATTTTATGGGATCAAGGAAACCATGCAACCATGACCGTCGAATATGAATCAAGGTATGCCTCAAGACTCGTCTTAGTATTTTAATAATATGAATTTTGGTCAGCAATATGTACCTTTTTCACCTTCTTGGATGCAATATTACCAATATACAATGCTCTGGCAACCCTGGTATCCTCAATTTGGTACAAATTCTTCATGGTCCCAGAATTGGCATGGGCCTCCTCCTCCTCCTGCAGGACAATTCTCTCACCTATGCTATAATAGCAGCTACAGTTTCCTGCTAATGCACCCACTAGTAATCCTCTTCTTCATCCTCAATTGCTTTTCCAAACCAATCCAAATACAAATAATAGAGGGGCTCAACAAGTTGAGACACTCAACCTCCTTGCATATAGTATTGCCAATATGGAATGTAATGAATTAAATCTTCGATCCGGTCAGGTGGTCAATACATACTTCACCTATAATTGTTGAGCATACTGATGATGAAGTATTAGAACTAGAACAAAGAATGATAGGGGATGAGCCAACATATATTCCTATAAAGCAACAAAACCCTTCACAAAATATTGTTACTAGAGGGTGTTAGACTAGTCACCCTATCCTGAAAGATTATCTTTGAGCAAACAAAGTCCTCATCCTAAATTTGATTTTTTGGGATAATTACAAAATTTATACATCAAAATTCCATTACTTCATGCTATGAAGGACGTATCAATTTATGCTAAGACAATTAAATGATATTGTTCTAAGAAACCTGGTAGAAAACCAAAGGACCCAACTATTCATGTCATGCGTAAATCATCAGATATAATGTTGGGGAAATCTATACCTGTCAAATAAGGGGATCTTGGGAATCCAATTCTGACAGTGCATATTAATGGGGTGGGTATCCTAAATATACTAGTATATTTGGGGGCAACGATTAATGTTATAACCTCTGCAATCATGATTACCTTGGGTTTGTGGAACCTTAAACCAACTCCCACAGTCCTTAAATTGGTAGATCAGTCTATTATTAGACCGATAGGGAAGCTGGAAGATATCACTATTTTAGTAGACTCATGGCAATACCCCAGTGGCCTTTTGGTTTTACATATCCAATCCCCAGCCGGTGGGAACCCTTTGATTTTAGGAAGACCTTGGCTCGCAACTGTAAATGCTTACATTGGGTGTCAATCTGAAAAAATGGTAATATCCAATGAGGAAGTTACAAAGAACCTTATTCTTTACCCCCGTGTAGAACCAAGTTCATTAAATAAACCTGGATTTACCTTGATTCAAAATTCTCTACCTACCAAATAACTTGAATCTGAATCTGAAGAAATTATACCGATCCTTACCATTAGCACCTTTCTCAGCAATCCTGACTCTGTTTCTGATTCAACCCGCCAGTTGTTAGAAACTGTCATGAGCTGCAATGTTCAGGAAGATATTGAGCCAGAAATAGAAATAGAAAAAATTCCTGAAATTGTACCTCATAATAGTCTTCCTGTATAAATTGAGCCAAGGAAAACATTGAACATTAATCCTAACCTTTCACATTCCCAATCCGAATAGTTGCTAAAAGTACTTCAGGAGCATAAAGAAGAATTTTCTTCGAAGTATACCGATATGAAAGGCATCCCTGCTGATTTATGTACTCATCATATATACATTAAAGAGGAACGCCAACCTAATAGGTAGCCGCAAAGAATAATGAATCCTGCCTTAAAAAACATTTTCAAAGATGAATTGCAGAAGCTATTAGATGTGGGTTTTATTTATCCGATATCAGACAGTTAATGGGTTTCCCACTGGTCATTGTTCCTAAGAAGAATGGAAAGTGGCAGATCTAGGTTGATTATAGGGAACTAAACAAAGCAACTCAAAAAGACCATTTTCCCTTACCCTTTATTCACCAAGTCCTTGATACATTAGTCGGGAAGGAGTTTTTCTTCTTTTTGGATGGATTTAGTGGATACAATCATATACAAAGAGCTCTTGAGGATCAGGACAAAACTACCTTCACATTCCCTTGGGGAACCTTTTCCTATCGAATCCTTCCATTTGGTCTTTATAATGCACCTACTACCTTTCAAAGGGAAATATTAGGAATTGTCTCTTATCTAGTTAATGATAGTGTTGAGATTTACATAGATGACTTTACCCCATATGGGGATTCATTTACAATTGCTCTGAAAAAATTATAGAAATTACTTGAAAGATGCAAGAAAAACACATGTTTCTTTAAGTACAGTCACATTTCATATGATGTTGAAAGAAGGCATAGTGCTAGGACACTTTCTTTCAGCTATAGAAATTCAGGTTGATCCTGCAATGGTAGAGGTAATCTTAAAATTTCCTACTCTTAAGGCACCGATATAGGTACACAAACTTATTGGTTATGCTGGCTATTATAGGTGTTTCATAGAATTTTTTTTCAAAAATAGCATTCCCACTTTTTTAATTGTTACATAAGGATGTAGAATTTGTGTGGATAGATGAATATGAAACAACTTTTGTAGAAATCAAAGAACTAGTCTGCAAGGATTTGATATTATGTGGCCCTGATTGGAAACTCTCATTTCACATCTCTACTGATTCTTAAACAACAGTAGGAGCAGTTTTTGGGCAGCAGGAGGACTAGAAGTTGTATGCAATTTACTATGTTAGCAAGAATTTGACCCCTAATGAACTAAATTATACAGTAACTAAAAAGGAGTTCTTGGCTATCATTTATGTTGTTAATAAATTTCAACATTATATCACAGGGTATCCTACTTTCGTACACACTGATCAAACAACTATTAGGTATATGATGAAAAAACCAATAACCCTTGGTCGCGTTACAAGATGGTTACTATTAATTCGGGATTTTGATATTACCATTGTAGACAAACTAGGGAAAGATAACATAGTCACAGGTTTCCAGTCTAGGATGGATAGTAGTGATGAAGGTACACCTTTAGAGGATAGTTTTCCAGATGAACAACTTTTTGCAATTTCTACTCACACTCTGTGGTATGCAGATATTGCTAACTTTCTTTCTATAGGAAAGGTGCCTCCACACTTGTCTTACAGAGAACAATGAAAGATTATCCATCACAGTGATCGTTATTCATGGATAGAGGGATATCTCTTTTACATAGGATCTGATCAACAAATCTGGTGCTGCATAAGTGGAGATGACATCCATGATGTCCTGAAAGCTACTCATGATGGCCCCTGTGGGGGACATTTTGCAGATAAGCGGACAGGTCATAAGGTGTTACAAATGGGATACTATTGGCCTTCTATGTTTTGTGATGCAAAGAAATATGTTAGAGGGTACGATAGTTTCCAGCGAATGGGTCAGCCTGCTCGGGTAGATGCAATTTCATTACCACCCCAACTAGCTCTTGAGCCCTTTGAAAAATGGGTTATCCATTTCGTTGGGCCATTTAATACGTCTTCACAACAGAAAGTTCACATTCTAGTTTGCACGGATTATGTAACAAAGTGGGTAGAGGCTAAGGCTATTGTTAAAGCAACGTAATGGGTTGTCTCAAACTTTTTATTTGAAGAAATTATTGCACGGTATGGAGCTCCTAGAGAGACAGTTTCAGATGGAGGGGCACAATTTACATCGCATCTGATAGTAGGACTCATGAAGAAATATGGAATCAAGCATAGGTTAACATATCCATATCACCCTCAGGTGAATGGTCAAGTCAAAAGCACAAACAAGGTACTAGAGAATACACTTACAAATACTGTAGTGAACCATCACTGGAATTGGACTGAAAAGCTTCCTAAGGCATTGTGATTGTATACAACAACATGGCGGAACACAACCGGTTTTTCACCATATGAGCTTTTCTATGGGAAATCCCCTTTGTTTCTAGTGGAATTCGAAATTAAAATGCTCAGGAAAGCCCTTGAAGTAGGTTAAGATATTTCAGAATCCCAGAAACACTAACTGGAACAAATGAATGTGTTGGATGAAATTAATTTGGTAGTTTTCCATAATATTTCTATAATCTAGTAGCAACAAACTAAATGGCGTGATAAATTCATTAAGAAAATGGTGTTTCAAAGAGGAGATTGGGCATTACTCTATGATTCTCGACTCAAGAGGGAAAACTCTGCTGTAGGTGGATGGGACCATACAAAGTTGACATGGTGTTTGATAATGGGGCTTTAGACTTATCACAATTGATGAGGCACATACAACTTTGATCGTGAATGGACATCGCCTCAGATTATATCACCATCCAACTTCAAGAGACTCCTTTATTAAATATCTCTCTGATAACTCTAGTTTAAAAGTTATTAGTGCAGGGAATTCCTCCTCTGCACCCCTGATAAAAAATAAATAAAAAAAATAAATAAATAGATATAATAAAATGTTGTTACTACTCTATCAATATTTTTCGTGTAGGTATAGCACTGGCGTTGTTACTCCTCCAGTGTTTTTACTTTGATGATGGCAATTTTGTCTAAGTACTTCAATGGTGTTGTTACTCCTCCGGTGTTGTTACTCCTCCCATGTTGTTAATCCATGGTGATGGTGATTTCATCTAAGTATTCTAGTGTTGTTACTCCTCCGATGCTGTTACTCCGTCGGTGTTGTTACTCCGTTACGATTTCGTCTAAGTATTCTGGTGTTGTTACTTTATTTGTGTTACTCCTTTGGTGTTGTTACTCCATTGCGATTTCGATTAAGTGTTCAAGTAGTGTTGTTACTCCTCGGGTGTTGTTACTCCTCAGGTATTGTTACTCCCTCCAATGTTGTTACTCCTCTGATGTTGTTACTCCATCAAAGTAAGTCGCCAAGTACGTCCTTGATCAACTTTGTGGATTTGATTAATAATTCATGTGACATGACTCGATATGACCACAGACGGTCATCCCTTAGTTGGGGGGAGGGGGGGTACTATAATAAATGAAAATATGTTATAATAATGACATATTATTATTTTCATTAAGCCTTGAGCGCATTCACTCCACGATTTTCCACCATACTTCTCACAATACTCATATGCATCGGGACTTGAAGTTAGTACTGTTGTACTAATGAATGGTCCTTTCCAACACTGCGAAGTAATTTCCATTATTACCATCCATTATCATCCATTATCTGCCATGATTTTTCCATATTTCATCATTATCCTCCCAGTTTTCACTCTCATTGTACCCCATCTCTATCACATCTCTCACTGCAAATCTACCCACTGACATTCCTTCTCGACGGTCTATTGTTACTATGAAGTGTTGTTACAAAGCCATTGTAGAATGGGTGGACAGGTTGTGAGACATGAAATGGAGAGTACATAGTAGGTTCAACGTAATGTAGATGTTTGGAAAGTCTTCTTGGATGCAAGGTGGCATGTGTAGTTTGAGAGGCTACAAGGATTTGATGAAGCCATCACAACGAGATTTGCATTAAACCTAGAAGGAAATCATCCTAGAGTTTGTGGGCTGGATATTTTTGTCACAGAGGAAGTTATTTCAATTCCGACATGATTACAATGAGGAGGTCAGAAATGGTTCTCTCGGAAGTCTCCTCTACTGTATTTTCTAGAATTGTTTTTGCAAGCTAGGGAGACAGTAGTCCAGAAAGGAAGAGGGTACAATCGTAAATCTCTTCCATATCCATGGGGTGAGGTGGAATATGTGTTATGAGGTATGTTACCTATGAAGATCATTTTTCTACATTGTTTAAGTATCATTTCAAACTCCTTGCATGCCTTCGATTTCAGAATGCACAAGTTCATGCTTTAGACATGCCATACTTCCTATGGAGCAACCTCCACCTAATGACGTAATTTTCTTGACGGTCTTGACAACCATTAGTGGTTCTCATAAATCATGGGTTGGTTAGATTATTGGTTGTGCATGCTCTGTCTCGAACCTCTGTGGCTTGGCCACAATTCACCGAGCTGGGAGAGGAAGAACTTGTTGGTATGTTGCCTACAGTGGAGGAGGAAGAAGATGTAGTAGTGGAAGAAGAGGCCACAGACAATGTTATTCCAACGTCGCCTGTTGGCCAAATAGAGATATATGTAATGGAGATATAAGAGAGTGTAGTTGATGTTGCTCCACAAGAACCAACATTGAATTCCAATCTAAGAGGAGAATCACCACCCTTGGATGCAGTTATAGGTGGTGCTGACACACAAGAACTATCATCACCTATCCAAATAATTGAAGAACTCTTGGTTGAGAATGAAGGTGGTGTTGTTAGACAAGAACCAACACCACCTGTCCAAACAATTGAAAAACTCTTGCTTGAGAACATAGGTGGTGATGTTACACAAGAAACAACACCACTTGTCCAAGAAATTGAAGAACTTCTAGTCGGAAAAGTAGGTGGTGTTGACAAACAAGAACCAGCACCACCTGTTCAAATAGTTGAAGAACCTGTGGTTGAAAATGTAGGTGGTGTTGTCATACAAGAACCATCACCACCTGTTCAAATGAATGTGGACACTTTGGGGGAAATAGGGGCTGCAATCGACACCACTCCACAAGAGATAGTGTCGATTGCTGGGAAGAAGGAAAACTTGGAAGAAGCATAGGAGGGAAGAGAAAAAGGGAGCATAGAAAAACCGATGAACATAGAAGAAGAGGAAGGAGGGCTTGCACTAGCAGGAATTGAGAGAATGAAAATTGATGAAATTATTACTTGTTCTCCTTTTCTTGCATATTTTCCAAAAGGGGCAAGGAAAATCTGTTTCTCTAGACGCATGGAGAAAGAAGAAGCTTCTCCCCCAATCCTAAATTTGTTGGGAAAGCTAAGGGCATCATTATCGACACCGTTATTCAAAAACCAATGTATATTGGTGAAAGAATTGAGCAAATTGAAGGGTTGGAGGTCGACACTATCACACAAGAACCAGTGTCAACCGAAGGACAAAATGAAGAATCTATGATTGGTACTACTTCTATAGATACCATTCCTAAGCGAATGGGAGAGGATGTTGTTAATCAAACTAACCCGCAAGGGTTAGAAACTATTCCTGAGTATATGGAAGAGGATGTTGCTGATTAGACTAACCCGCAAGGGTTAGAAACTATTCTTGAGCAGATGGAAGTCGATGTTGCTGATTAGACTAACACACAATGGTTAGAAACTATTATTGAGAAGATGGAGGAGGATGTTGCTGATAAGACTAACCCGCAAGGGTTAGAAACCATTCTCAAGAAAATGGAAGAGGATGTTGCTGACAAAACTAACCCACAAGGGTTAGGAACTATTCCTATACAAGTGGAAGGGGATGGCCAGACAACAGAGCAACTGCAAGAGGAGGGTGTCAAAGACACTACCCCACAAGACCCTGCAATGAATTCAAAGTCACAGAGGGAATATGTAGAGGTCCTGAGACCTAAAGAAGGATATGGAGGGACCGTTCCCCGAGTCGAGGAACAAACAAAAGAAATCAAAGTAAAATAAAAACTGATTGATGATTTTGTCTACTTTTCTGAGACGATTTTTCGGCGATAATCACATCAAAATTCATTTGTTGATGCGTTTCGAACCATCAAGTATGGTTCATCGTTAGGAAAAGATGAAGAACTAGATCATGGCAACAAGTTGAATAGAGAGATCAACCATTCAATGGCTATAAAGAGAAAATTACTTTTGACAAAGGGAACGACTGTAATTGACTGGCAATAGCTACAATTGACAAGGCCAAGAGAAAGGAAAAATTAGTTAATTAGTTAATTAATTTTTAGTTTGTTAGAACTGTTTAATTACAAGTAACTAAAAATATATTCTTATATTTAACATAACTAAATACCTTATTATCCTCTATTTTATTTCAAAATTGAAAATATTATATAAAGACATATATATAGTCTTATGGGATAAACTAGTATATAAGTGTATATTAATTAATTAGTTAATATGTATATTAAATTTATTTATATTTAGATGAATAAGTTTCTAAATAAATTACATGATAAATAGGGATCAAACCTAAAATAACTAATCGATTAATCTGTTACTATGTTTTATATGATAATATTGGTTATGTTTAAATATAAACTTAATTTATTTATATATCATGTGTAATAAAAACCTATTTATTTATATATATATCATTAAAACAAAATTAGAAGTTAAACTAAGAAATTTAACCTAATAAAAATAATAACGAAAGTGTGAGACCAACTGTGAGACTTGTGGAAGAAGTAGCTATGAAACAAGAATTTATCGAGCAATGTACGAGAAAGAGACCCCCTCTTAAAGAAATATATTAGGCACAATTCAGAGAGAATATGCAGTGGAAAATAGAAATCATGAAATTGAGGAAACAGTTGCAATGCTTACGAAGAAAAGTGAGAAAGAACAAGGAAAATGCTATGAAGCCCCTTCCTAAAACTGTTTTAGTGGAAACACAGATAGAAGATAAACCAAAAACTTCAGCGGCTACACAGATAAGCATTTTGGCATATGATCGAGGCACGGGATTTTGTGATGTCTGCAAAAATTCAGAAGTGGAAATTGACAACAACTCGCTTTTAACGAGGGGTCATTCCTTTAAAAGCACATTAGGAAGGAATAAAGCAAACTCACAAGAAAGCTGTGAAAATAGTCTCCGGCTACATATAATAGATAGAAAAGGAAAAGCGGAAGCAGGAGAAATAGAAGAAGCGAATTGAGGGATTGGAAGAACATGTGAAGCTATTAAAGGACAATAAGGAAGAGATGTCTACCTTGGCACAACATGCAATGACTTTTTTCCCCCCTGCTCATAGCTACGCCTTGTTCCTCCATGAACAATATCTATTCTTTTATTTAGAAAGTGTCTGCCAAGAGCTTAGTCATGATATGAAAGATTCAATGCAAATTCTGCGCATCATGAGATGCCACAATATTTTGGATCAACATTTGATGTACAAGTTGTACATGCAAGACTAATTCTTGGGCAATTGTTATAGCTCCAAATATCACCCTTGGTATTTTTGATGCTTGGTTTATGGCCTAGGGCAACCCCTCCTTCCAGACTTGGTCCAAATATTTTAAAAATAGTGTTTTACTCCATGTACGCTACTTTTCCCTGTGATAAAAGCGTGTATACACGGGTTCGTCAATACCCAACCCACGTATAGGTGTTAAAACACTTAAAAATAAATAAATTTCCTTAAATATGGGTGGAGTTCACGGGTTTCACCTGTTGATTACATCCTAGTGCCGTGGCCCAACTATTTCCCAACTGTTTTCCAATTAAAAAACTAATTGGGAGAAGTATAAACAGACTTCTATGGGAAGGCCTTAAGGAGAATAGATATAATTATTGTACTGAGATTATCCCCTGACAAAGTCTGAGGTATCCCTGCGCTTCAAGCACTTCCGCAAGTTCAGGAAGCCCTTGTTTCCTTGAGTGTTGATATTCTCCCACTTGCTTGAGATATCATGGTATTGGTTATGGAAGGAGGTTGTTGAAGATTGGGACTGGATGGACCTAGAGGACGGTTCCGCTTGGAGCAGGAAGAAGAAGACTCAGGTGAACTCTTTCCATGCTTATTGTAGTTTTCTACAATAAAAATAAACGATGTCTTGTTCCTGAGATTGACCTTGTTTATGCATCAGATGTTGTTGTAACTCATGTATGATTGTCATTTGGATGTATAACTAATCTTCTTACTTATATGATATAAATTTGATTTCATTAAAATACTTTACCTATATGCTGCTATGTATGTTCGGTTTGGTTGATTTGCAGATTCGAAGATCATCGAGAGTTGCAGAAGGTTTGGACCCTGCTGGAACTACCCAAATGAAGGACATCCGGGCATGTCCATCCATACATAGTTTGTTTATTTAAGCATGTTTCCCGAGTTGTATGTGTGTTTCTTGTTGTAGATTACTCTTGCTTTGTTGGGGTTTTGACCCAAAGCCCTAGGGTACTTATTCCCATAGTAGAATTGGCGAATCCGCCGGGGATAAAAATATTGTTATTCCTATTTTGGGTTGTTTAGTGTCAATCATGGCTCGGTTCTTGGTTTGCTTGCTGTGACATTATTGCTTGCTCCTGTAGGAACTCAGACTTCAAGTCTGATCTTTTTTATCAGGCCTTGTTTTTTATTTTTCTTGCAAAACTTAGTATACAAACCTTTGTCCATTTAAAGAAGCGTACACATGCTTGTTTCTGTGAACTGAAACCACGTATACACGAGTTTCTTTTGTCAAAAGCGCGTGTACACGCACCTGTGCTGGAACATAGTCGCGTATACCATTTTTTACATGCTTTTTTCAAATCTTTCTACCCAAAAAGACTTGTTTCTTGGTCTGTTTGGTTTCTGAGTGGTTAGGTTCTGTCTTTAGAATTTAATTATTCAGTGAGCTTACTGTTTTGAATTCTCTCCTGCTTTGAAAATCTTTTAGCCTAGGTTTGCTTTTGAGTGAGTTTTATGATTTGTGTTTGAACACACAAGGCTTCTTATATAGGTTCTTGATTGTTCTGGTCTTTCGGAACAGCAGATTGTTTTCAATCTTTGTGTCTAACTTGATTATTGGTCTACTCGCTTTGCTTTCTTTCATTTCGTGGCCTTATACCTTTTCTTGCTTTTTGAAAGTTGTTTTTTGATGAATTTGAAAGTCTTTCTTTCTTGATTTCATGGTTAGTTTCTCAAAGCTCTTTTGCTGCTGGATCGCTTAGTGCAAGTTGAAGCCCTTTTTTGTTCAAGTTTTCATTCGTGTCAAATTGGTAACTTACAAAGTTTCCTTGTGCTTTGCTTTCGGTCTTTGAGTCTTTAATGGCATTTTGAGTGCTTTTGAAAAGTTGTTTTCATTATTTCTTGAAAAAGAAAAGTTCTTAAAAAAAAATTTTTTTGCTTTCTTCTGCCGAGTTTGATTTTGGTTTCTTTAGTTTTTTGAAAGTGAATTGTGATTTTTCGAGATTTGCCTTTCTTATTTGGAGGAAAGTTTGTATTTGAAACTTGCATTCTTTTCAAACACTTAAGTTGGCTTATTAAAAGTTATAAACAATTGCTTTCATTTATTTTTAGAGTAATCTATAATCTTGCATTGTCATGTACACCTTGCATTAGGGTAGTTTTGCATTATTAAAGCATCAATAGTCTTTTTTGTTTTTGTGAGTGTGAAGTCTACTATAAGAAAAGAAAAGGAAATTTTTTTTTTTGCTTTATATAAGTTTCTTAGAACCCAAGTAGAAATTGCTTTTCATTGAAGAACAAACAAGTGCATTTCATATAAGTTAGTTTTTCATTAATTTCTTTTGCATCACACAAACACCATCGGTTTCATTTCCATATTGTCCCTTTGACTTAAAAGAACAACCACTTAAAATCAAGTGCTTAATAAAATAAACTAGAACTTTTTGTATTGTCATCAGAATACACCAACAAGTTTTAGGATTATTTAGGGCCTTGGATTAGGCGAGAGGAGAGTAAACTCTCCAAGGCCACTCTAAATTGTAAAACATAGAAGTTTGATTAAAGAGTGAAATCCAATAGCATTAGGGAGACTAGGAAAGCTTTGTGACTGGGAGTTAAGCACGAGGGTTCATGAAGATAAGGATGAGAGATACCCCCTCTTACTTATCGGATCCTACCTAATGATTGTTCCCCCTGGCTTTTGATACTAGTTGGTGCCTTTAGTTGCCTATCCTAGGGATCTACATAGGTGGCTACGGAGGGGAATCCCATGGCACCTAAGGTTGAAGTTGCATCACGTTCAACAGTACTTCTGGAGTGCAGCCTTGCAAATCTTGGGGGCTTGCACTGGAAAAATTTGTTGTCTGGAGGGTAGCATAACTACCTCTGATACCTTGGCTAGTAGACCTGGGGTGTAATTACCCTAGTCTATTTTCGGAAGGCCCTTATTATTAACTTTCTTGTATTTTGGTGTCTGGTCCTAATTACCTGGAGTGAAAATACTTGGAAGTTGTTCGATTTCTGATCTCTTTAGGGACATTTTTAATGTGTGTTTTGTGCTCCTAGTTGGCCTAGCTTTTAATTTTCTTGAGTCTTTAAGTATATCTTATAAAAATAATTCAAAGTGGCTGACTGACCATCTCGACAGTCCCGTAGACTTCGTGGCCTTTCACCTGCGAGTGCAGAGCCTTGTCCTAGAAGGTGTAGGAGTGATTATGCTAGTGGTTTTCAACCAGTAGCAACAGGCGCATCGAAGATTGATCATCTACTTGGGGGCATTAGTTTACAAGATAGATCTAGTACTACTATAGAGTTAGAGAGGAACACACCAGTTCTTTCTCGAGTACTCTTCCAATCGGAAGATAGTATTGAAGTGGAAGAGATTTTAGAGTTAGTTGCGGCTCTGAATTCTCCTCTCCATCCTGATCATCCAAACGTATTGTTATACATTGGAACTTCAACTCATAGGCCTTCGAGCCCAGGTCCACACACATCTATCCCTTCGATTACCACTGCTGGAAGCATGGCATCCACCACGAGTGTTGCAAGCATGCAGACTCCGATATCTGTGCAAGGGGGAGGAACTATTTTCATCCCTTCTAATATTCCTAGCACATCCTTATTTGGCCCGTCTACTTCCATTTCATCAACGAGTGGAAGTTCTCAAGCCAATGCATCCAATTTTGGATTTTTCCCTTTTGGAATGCCCTCTCAGTGTATTCCTTCAATTCCATTGAATGTACCATCAATCGCCTCCATGTCCATGATGAGTGGGTCAACTTCTCTTCAGGGTTTCCCATTTGGAAGTGGTCATAAACCACATTCCAATTCGACAATAGGGTCTATGCCTTTTCCTTTTACAAGTCAAGGCAGTAATCCCTTTCAGAGTTGGACAAGCCCTGTAGTTAGTGGGATAGGAGTTGGGAATCAGTTTTTCGGCCAACAAGGGAATGTGTCATATTCCTCGGTTATTTCATTTAAAAGTTTTCAACCCTTAGCTAACACTTAGAACCCTTACCAGGGGTTGTCATCTCTTTACAATACTTCGTTAGGGGGAAACTTTATCAATTACGAAGGATTTTTGGCTAGAGTTGGTCAAACTCCGAATTTTGTTGGACCACAAGGGTCACCTTTTGGTCCAGTAGGTTCTACTAGTTACTTTGGGCAACCTGGTGCCTTTCAAAACCCAGGTCATTATTTTTAGACTTTTGGGAACCCCACCCCATCTGGGTGGAATCTCCAAGGTCCTTCATGACTTCCTTTTTTGGCCACGCTTAATCTGCCAGACCTGACTAAGTTGAAAAACGATCCAATTAGGTACAATCTGGCTTGGTCTCTAGTCCCAACCAAACTTCCATCGGATATTCCGAAATTCGAAGGGAAGAATGGTGAAGACCCGCACGACCATGTAACCACATTCCATTTATGGTGCTCATCAAACTCCCTGATCAATGATTCGATCAGGTTGAGGTTATTTAAGTGCACCTTAACAGGGAATGTGGCTAAGTAGTATATAGAGTTTCCAGAGGGAACCTTTACTTCTTTTGCCGATTTGGCTAACATTTTATTAAACCATTTTCAATTGCCTATCCGTTATGAAGCCGAAACTGAGCTTCTGGCCAATTTTCATCAGGACATGGCTACTCACATTTCAGATTATATCCAGGAATGGAGACGGAGAAAAAGGCTTATCAAAGCCAAAATTCCACTAGAATTTTGTCTCGAATGGTTTTTAAAATCATTACAACCCGAGATCTCCAAGGATGTTTCTATGTCCAATGTTTATTCGAAAGAGCAGGCTATATTTTGTGCCAGATAGTTAGTACTGATATATTCTCAGTCTAGGACTCTTCAAAAAATATTACCTGATGCTCCTAGATCCATGGTTGATGTAGCCAAAATGAAGCCAAGCCCTCACACTGATGGTATGGTTGGATCAGTTGATGCAAATACGGTGAAACTTTTGAACCAATTGCAACAGTTGTCTCTACAAATTGCTTCTTCTAATCAGGCTACACCGTCTACTCCTTCGCCTTCCCAACCTTCTTCCATAAACACCATTCAGGCCTCTAACCCCAAAGGAAATCAACAATCTGATGGGAAGAAGAAGGGACAAGGTAAAAAGAAGAATCAAGAAAGGAAGGGTAATTCAAACAAGCCTGACAATGGTGCCGATGAGGGTAGAAATGAGTCTAAGAAGAAAGTTAAATTTCCATGCAAGTTATGCAGTGGAGATCATTTGACTCATCTCTACCCGAAAATTCAAGATGCTCAATGCTTGTTAGCGTAGTAAGGGTCATCTAGCTCTCAAGTTGTCTTAACTAACTCTTTCCCCCAAGGGCAATAGTTGCTTGCTGGCACAAAATCAAACCTTGGTACCTTTGCAAGGGGCAACCAGGAAGGGGACAATTTCTCAAATTTTTTCATGATGAACTCGCATGTCGACGTTACCACACGCACACACAATTACAGTGAAATATAAACATATAAGGATAAATCTATTCTTGGAACTATGGACCCGCTTCATATTGATCGACCCTCTATTGAGTCTATTCCTTGGATACTGAAAGGTTCCGCTAAGTGCTCGATGATTAACCCTAATGCTAGGGCAGCCCATAACTACTCGATTGTAGAAGATCTGGCTCAAAGTCCTTGTTCTATGTCTACTTTAGAGGTATTCTAGTCATGTCCTTCTCAAAGATGTGCTTTGCTTTCGACAATGGGGGTAGTAGATCCAAAAAATTCTTTAGCGCTCACTTTTGACATGATCAATGTCAAAAGGAGACTTCCTTATCACATGGATTTCAGATAAAGTCTACTTATCAAAAAACCAATATTTTTCAGACAGTTATAGATGAGGGAGCTTCCACATGCGTAATGTCTATGTCATGTTGGAAGGCAATTGGATCACCTTCAGTTGTTCCTTCACCCACTCTCTTGACAACATTTGACGAACATTCTCATAGGCCACACGGGATTATCCTGACCTTTCCTATATGTGTTGGAGGAAAGGTTGTTAATATCGAAGTAGAAATCATCGATGCCAACCTAGATTACAATCTCCTCTTAGGAAGGAATTGGATTTATGAAATGGATGTTGTAGTGTCATCTTTATTTTGCATCCTCTGTTTTCCTCATGAGGGGAGAATTTTTAAAGTTGATCAATTGGATTATTCTCCGGGTGATTCTCATGCAACTTCAGATTCTACCGTTCCATTGGTGAATAATCCTTGTCAACCTATAGAGAATTTAGGAGTAGGGATGTATTCTTCCTCGATGGGTGTATTTGATCTCTCCTCTCCTACAACTAGAATCGATACAATTTCATCCTCCAAGGAGCCTTTATGGAAAGAGTTTGTTTGAACTCATTATTCTTTGAATCCTGGGACCTTACCTTCATCCATGACCACATCAGGTGAAGGGCAGGTGGGTGGAATATAATCTCCTACGTCTGCAGAAGAACTTAGATATGAATCTATTGATAACTCTATAGACGACCATCTCACTCCTTCTTCGGAGGAGGAGTTGGATGGTGATGTGGCTCTTTCTTGGACCCTCGACTCCACTTCTACTTTAGATTGCTTAGATATAGTTTTTCTATCTAACGAAGTAAATTTCGAAGCAATGATGATTATAGATCGACCATTGGAAGATTTACATCATCATCCATATTTTCGTCCTCCTTTGCATGAAATCGAATCTAGGTCCCCCAATCTACTTACTAGCGATGTTTGTACGGTTTCAAATCCTTTGGCTCCAACAAAGTTATATGTCGAAGGTAATATATTGATTGGCTCAAGAACTGTACCTATAAACATCTCTAGGAACAAGCTAGTGGAGCCCCCTGATGAGCTCTACCTCAAGAAGTATCTTGCTTAGGTTATGGTTGAGAAATGGATTATTTGTATATATTATATTTTTGTGCATATTTTGTGGGGCGTGTTGTGATATCAATCTGTAATGAATAAAATATATAAATAATGTAAATGATAATAAGCATAAATAATCATTAGTTACTTAAGTAATTAGGTTGAAGAGGCATGTCTAAATGAGACATAACTCTCCATGAAGAGACACTTGCTTGGTGATACCAAATGAAGCGAACAAAGTTCCTTCTATAGATTAATTACTTCAAAAGACTTGGAATATCAAGATATCCATGAGGATACAAATATTATATATTAAATATATGAATAATAATGATTATGATATATGAATAATAATCATTATTGTTCATATATTTAATATATAATATTTGTATCATCATGGATATCTTGATATTCCAAGTCTTTTGGAGTAATTAATCTATAGAAGGAACTTTGTTCGCTTCATTTGGTATCACCAAGAAAGTGTCTCTTTCTGGAGAGTAATGTCTCATTTAGACATGCCTCTTCAACCTAATTAATTAATTAACTAATGATTATTTATGCTTATTATCATTTACATTATTTTACATTATTTATATATATTTTATTCGTTACACAATCATTCATCAAGTTAAAAACAAACATAGAAAATTTGGAACTATATATATAATATATATATATATATATATATATATATAGATATAGATATAGATATAGATATATATTTATTTATATTATTTTATATATTATATATATAGATATAGTATATTTAATATATATATATATATATATATATATCATAAAACTGCCTGTGTGTACATAAAGTGTTCAAAAATAATATACAAAATCGGGACTAAATTCCCATAATCATGTCCAGTCTATCTATCGATCCGGCTCAGGATGAGCGGCTAAGAAGGTGACTACTGCATTGGCCACACGTTGAAGTATGCAAACCCAGTCTCATGGTACTCTTACCACGTTGTGCTGCATCTCCTCAGGTAGGTCCTCTATGGCCACCATCGATTCTTCGTGAGTCAATCTCACCAAGTTTCTTTGGACTACATATAAAACCTTCTCTGTCTCAGCAGCCGCCTCTTTGGAACCTCTTCCATGACGCCTGTGCTGCGGGAATCCGTCTGGTCTTACCAGATCCACATCTAGAACATGACCATTATGTCAGTATTTTAATCCCATCAAAGATATTTTTAAGTTCATTTTCATATTTAAAAAACATAAAAAAAAATCTTAAAATTTGATAAAATCTTAAAAAATTGTTACCTATCTCTCCCCATGTTGTGTTTGGTGGTAGCACCAAGACTGGATCTCCACGGAAATCCATACCAGCATAGGGATAGTCATCCACAACGATGATTTGTTGTTCCCACCAGGAGAAGAACTCATCATCAAAAGTAGTCCTCGGCACGTCCCCACCTCCAAGGTATTTCATCAAATTGGCCCACCTACCCATCCGAGGATATCCGGGGTTGCTGATAGAGACTGATACCTTGGGACATAGCCCAGGCACCTTCTCAAAGAAGGAGCATAAAATAGTCCCATATCTGAAATTTTTGGTCTTCCTGTTTTGAATAAAGGACAACTAGCTCTTCATATTGGTAAGAAGAGGTGTACACCAGTCAAAAACAGTGGTGAGACACTCCACGACCAAGCTCATGGATACTCGTGAAGCTTGGTGCAATGAGGCTGATCCATTTATCTTGGCAATGGTGAACAGTAGAATCCTTAGGGATAAGCTCTCCACATGATTTATTGGAATTTGAATTCCAATTTTTTCCGGATGCCCAGGACAATAAATGTGTACGTAGTCTTCCACTGAAAGACTACCTTGTGTCCAACCAGTCGAATGTACAACTTCTCCTCTCCGAGAGAGACCAGTGATAAAGTAAATATTCTCCACCTCTATTCGCAAAGGCATTTGATCAATCATAAGTGCATCATCTTTGACACTCCAATAGTGGATTAGCATTTCAAGCAGACGAGTGTTGGATTTCATGTTGGTCATTTTGAAAAATTTCAACAAGCCACATCCCCTCAATGCATTTAATGCCTATTAACCATTCATAACTTCATTATCAATTGTGGTATGCTCCCTCTCTCTCCATGTGATTATCGTGCTAAAAAAAATTGAGTTTCAACCGTTAGATTTTTATGTTTAAATTTCAAACCGCGTATACACGGGTTCCTTTGACACACAATCGCATGTAGGGCTACCGTACATGCGGGTTGATAACATCCAACCAACGTATATTCCGAGTTGAAATTTTAACATAAATTCCTAGGGTCAGACCTTAATAAATTTTTTTAAAAACAATCACAAAGTAATGCAAGCTTGAATTGGGGGTTACCTGATGGTTTTGATCCAATTTGAACGGTCCAATTCTTTAGGGGGCAAGTTTGCTCTTTTTTCTCCACAACTTTTGCTCTCAACACACATGGCACAAATGGTGAGTCAAAAGGTCATTTTATAGCTTTGAAAATGTCAAATATTTTCAAAATTTGTTTTTTTTCATCTCATGAATATTTTAACTTGTGAGCTTGGATTGTCAGGAATAGGTTGTTTTTTCAGGATATTATGGATGCTTCTTCGAGATTTCATATTGGTTCCATGGCCGCTGACCCGTCATGGAAGGTATTGTTTATTCACTGGCATATAGGTTAGGGAAACCATTTTTTCCATTGCATCTTGCATATTAGCCTCCATTTATCGATACACTGGCCATAGGGTCAATCCTATTGTGTTATGGTTAGTAAACCATGTTCACTCTCCAATTTTCAAATCATGACATGATGGTAGAGCCATCCTTTACATGGGCATTGTAGTTAGCACCTCACTGATATTAGTTGCTCATGATGTTATATTATGTAGGCTCGGGAGTCCTCTTTAGTCCCACCATGACTTGTGCATTGAAGATTCATTTCTCTTTGCTTCTTCGCTTCATTCTAGCCTTATACCCTAGAGGCTCCTTTGCGTTGAGTTGTACTGCTACATTGCATTTTGACTATTTGCACCTTTTGGCCTTGAGCCGGATTTGCTATGTTTAAGCCACTTATTTGACCATGTTTTCTGCAAACTCAAACCTTCAATCACTTGGCTTCTGCAACTTGACACACCCTTTGATCCATGGAAGGAACATCCCTATTATCTCAAAATCAAACCCTGATAGGCTGTTGATCAGGTAGAATTTAAGTAACATTTTCAAACCTACTTTAGGCTGAGGCTTAGCCTCCTCAACCTGAGAGGGCTCTCTCACAAGATTAAGGATTTTGATTATGAGTAAGATGGCTAACTCTATGAAACAAAATGAAGGAAGGTAAGTGGTGGAAACACAATTAGAAATTATCCATTGGGCTTATGGAGTCAAAATCGTTTCAGTATGACAATGATATTAGCCTTACATAGAAGTTAGGGCATCTAGAATTCAACACATTTAGAACACACCAGAAACATATAGGACCACATAGTTTATAAATGTACAAAAGAAATTAGAGCACAATCAGTGATTTCTAAGTAATCACACATTCATACCACTGCAAAAACTGAGAAGAGAACAATACAATACATTCTGAATATTGAATTCCTTCTGATTCCTGAGAAGCAAAGCCAAATATTGTATTACTAAAACAGAGTCTTAAATAAAGTACAATCTTCAAGTTTCTCTGAAATTTTCCAACCCTTTGTACATCAGATGTTCTGCTATAAATAGAGCTCTTTAACTAACTAAGATTCCTCCCCTAACATTAGGGGAACTTGAATTCTTTCTATTATGACACCTATTAACACTTTAAACTAACTATTAAATGTAACTAACTGCTAACTGGAAGTTCTAGAGACCTAAGACAATTAGGAGTATAACTCCACATCATGTTGATAATAGCATTTATTACAATCAAAACTCGTTCTCTGACAAAGGGTCTCCTTTATTTTAGCTTTGGTGGATGTTTGAAACTCCTTGCTGGCCCTTAATGTCTCATCTCTTTACTGCTCCTGGAAAGTAGGAAACTGCCCCTGTTTTTCTACTTTTGGTCTCCTCAAGGATATTCAAAATCAATTATCCCTGTTGTTCTTCTTTGATTACACAAAAATGTATTGGACTACCATGTTCTTCATGTATTGTAGACTTTTCCCACATACATGTGTGAAGACAAAACCTCTTCAAAGCTGTTTGAAATATCATGAACAATACTAGTTGTGATCAATTTTATAACAAATAGCTTAGAGTTCATATATATCTTTCATCCGCTTGTTTTTCCCTTGCTGGATGCTTGCACTTTGTAAATGATCCTTTTCTGAAACTCCCTTTCAAAAAGATTTCCCCTTGGTCACTCAAAATTGGTCGACCGAGTTATAATATGTAGCTACAACAGTTTCGTAGCGCGCTACGAAACTGCTGTGCATTAGGCATCATCTACAGTAGTTTCGTAGCGCGCTACGAAACTGCTTTGTAATCACAAAAACACAATTTTAATGCCAAAATTTAATTGTCTTGAGCTTTTCTTTTTCTTGAATTGTCTTTTCATCTGCCCTGAAACTGTTCAAAACTGGATGTAGAGATATCATTCTCCAAGGAAAACTTCAAAAAGGTAAATTATCAAAATTTAGGACTTAACATTACTTGCTGTGGGATTTTTCTTGGCTAAGGAAGTCCTTCTTGCTGGCTTAGTTGCATCTTCAAATCCTTGATTTGCCTCTTCATAATTCTAATCCCAGCTCTCAGTCTTGTATTGATTTTCTTGATGTATTTCGCTTCCTTTATTGCAGGGACTGACCAGGTGTAGTATTGAGCATGACAGTCGACCACCTCGAGTATTGAAATTGTTTTGTCTTCCCACAGAGCCTCCATTTTATTAAAATGAGCTTCCTTGAGTGCATGTTTCCTTGAGATTTTCTTTAGTTTAGCAATTTCAAGATTTTCTAACTCCAATTTCCTTTTTAACTCTTGAACATTACATTCCTCTTGAAAGATAGTTGCCTTACCACCATCGTTTTTATGAAGATGAGATGATGTTTCTGATGAAGTCACCGGTCCTTCAAGAGATTTTGCTATCTCCTCTGTTTCACTTGCTTATGGAAACGTCTCTGGTACCTGCTTTGAACGCCTCGTCACAGGTCTTCTTGGCTTAAAGACAAATTTAGAAACATGATCATCAAATTTGAGCTTTTTCGAGGCTTTGATCTTTTTGGTTTTGTCTTTACCTGATTATATCAAGTTTGCTCGGACCAAATGAGATTATTCAATATCAATAGCTTGTAGCAAGTCATTTAAACTTCCTTTCGAAACCGGGCTTTCCTCAGTAACTATTGTCTTACCTTTTTCTTTATCTAGTTGGCTCCTGGTTATTCTTCTCTGGACTACTTCCCCTGTAGATGATTCATGTACACCCTCTTTGATCTAAGTTTTCTCTTTCTGGGACTGTTGGGGTGTGTCTTGGATTACCAATGGTCTGGTGGGCTCCTTTACCTGTTTCCTAGCCTTCAATTTTACAAATCTCCTGGATCTTGTTTTTGCACGATGACCAACTGTTGGTGGAGAACTCTTGGTAGCCTGAGGGCTGAGACTGGTTTCATTTTTGAAGCCAGACATAAACATGAACACGAACCATTCCCTATTTAATTTCTGGATCTCATGCAAAACGATCAATTTGACTAAGCCGTGATGAAACAATGAGGTCTCACAGGCTTCCTTCTTTAACTGCACCTTGCCACACATTTTTCCTAGGCTACGGAACAAGTAGAAAGGAAAATCATGCGATATCTTCCCAGTGAAATGAAGCAAAATCTTGAAGTGATAAGAATATACCTTATGATACCTCCCTTCGCAGGTGAAGTACCTATGTATGCAGGTAAGTAGATTAGCATATGAGTCTTTGATAAAACTTTTGGGCACTGACTTGTTTAAGTCTGAATCAATGAACTCCGATTTTAGAAATTCCTTGCAGGGGGTCATATCAAACTTGAAATTTTTAAACCATTTTTCCTATCCCCTTGGAATCTCAGTGATTGCAGATATAACCTCTGGAGAGATTGACAATTCAAGCACCCCAACTTTTGAATTCAGTCCTGTGAAGTTTAAAGCAAATTCCTTGGTGACTTGCATATGGCCTCCTTGAAGTTTTTTGCAAAACCTCCAATAGCCAACCTGTTTGAAAGTTTGTTCATCTTCATTATTTTTTAGGATGCTATCTAAACCCCCAGGTTCATTCCTCAAACATCTGCCTGACCTATGCTCTTTTCTTTGTGCAGACCCCTCCATGAAATTCCAGCGGAATGAAAATTTGAAAGGCTGGCACTGTCTCAATCTTTGATCACTGCCTCTCTTGCAAGCTGCCTCACTTGAAAACGGCCTCGCTTGATCTTCAAGGAATTCAAATTGAACGCTTGGAAATTTGTTCCTCATGCATGAACCCAAACACAAATCATGATTGTGAATACTTGGCTCTTCTTGAAACTTGCAACCTAAGCGTACCAAGGCACCTAACAACTCTAATGATGAGGATAAGAGGTTGGACATGATAGGCGAAGTGTATAAGCTGACAATTGATGATGTAAACATAACGGATTTTGATAGATATGACAGCTGAGCAAGATTTGCTACGGATCCGCATGAATCCTTGATTTCGTAGCGCAGCCAGTGCAAAATTTGGGTTTTGCACTACGAAAACACCTAGACTGGGTTTATGCGCTACAAAAACTCCTAGAAAGTTTCATAACACATAATAACCTTCAAACAAATTTGATACATGGAATCTATGTGAGTTATGAGACCAATGATGAATGAGAATGGATAGTTGACCTTTATTTAACCATACCACCAAGACTCCTAGGACTTAGACACTAAAACATGGAAGGACTAAACTAGGACTAACACCTAACCTTCACAATAAAACTAATGTGAACAATTTAGGAATTGTTTCTTAACTGATAAGAATCCCTTTGAGTGTCCTTGACCAGTTTCACCTCCCTACATTGAGCATAGGATTGTTCCCATCCCAGGAACTAGATCATCTTTTTCACTGACACTCATTCTTTCCACTGTACTATAGCATTCTTTTATTCTTTTTCCAGCTTAAAGAAAAAGTAAAAAAAATTATATATTCCAAAAAGAGCGGGAACGGGACAACATTTCCATATATTGTTGGCAACTAGAGTCAGTTGTGTTGCCCTTGAACAAAGCACTCAAGAGAAAGTCTCTCCTCCATTTTGGGTGGGATTTAGTTTGATTTAGGTATGCCTTAACCTTGTTATTAAGTAAATTCTCCTCCGATTGGTTATCTCTTTCAATCATATGGCGAGTTCGTTCATGCCTCCTGCATGATGAACTTATATAGAGTTAGCATATGTTGTCACATAGTCATCATTGAGTCATGCTTTTGTTCAAGGGAAGTAAGCCTGAGTCAGCCTCTTTGCAGTGTCTCTTGGCCTATTTTTCAATTGGCCATCCCTGGTTTTCAGTGTCTTGTTTGTCATCACATCAGTTATATTAGTCCTTTGCTCATGTTGGTTTGAGAAGGTCTCCATTGAATTCTTGCTAGCGGGTCTTATCCTTATCGATGACGACATATTGCTCCGAAGGCAGACCTAGAGCCGCACCCTGGCCCTATTTTCATTATTGATAGGTCACCTTGTGCTTAACATCGACCAGTGTCATGGGCCTTTGACTGAGTGGTTTCCCTTGTGTTCGACATCAACTTTCATTATCACACATCGGGATTCATGTAGTGCCTTGGTTTCCATTTGACCCTATTGGTGGATTCCTCACCTTTGTGTCAAATTTCATTATTGGTTGGTTTAGAGGGTTTCTATCGTGCACTAGCTACATCTTGTGAATGCTGGAAACATGCTTCGGTTGGGTTACTACATCTATTTTTCATGCGATTCCTTCCATATTATTGGCCTACGGGTTACACTCGCACTAGATTGATGAAGGATGCCTTAATTCCTTCCTTCTAGCAGATCTTTTGCTATCGACTATGACTCATTACTTTGGGGCAAAGATCTAGAGTCCATTTGGTAGTACCTTGGGGTTTGCAGTCATCAGTGGCAAATCCTTCACTATCGACAATGGGAAACCATCATTGTCCCCTGATTGATAGATTCTTCTAGGTGTTCAACCTCAGCTCATTCATTCACACTTGTTAGATTGTACTAGGTACCTTGACTCTCATTATCATTATCAGTGAGTAGTCTCGCGTTCGTTAATGGTATACATCAATGACCAGTAATCAAACAATTTCTCACATGGTCGACTTCAGATAATTTATTCCCATTGTGTAGAAATGTACCACGGCGGTCGGTGAAGACCTCGGGTTGCATCAACATTCTTTGGTTCACTTGTTAGTTGCTCCTATTACTGCTAGTTGACACCATCCACATTATATGTTGCAGTCCTTCACAACGACATCTTATATGCTGGCATCTGAGTTGCGATGTAGTATCGTCTTATTCCATCATGTTCATTTGGTACTATTGGGATCATTATTTGACATCGGTGATCAGCTTCATCTCTCAGCTTCATTGATCATCTTCTTATATGTGATATTCAGACATGTACTTGTTCAATCATGATCAGATGATCCATTATGTACTTTCAGTTCTTTATACTTGTATACATAGTGGATCCACTTGTACTTGATATGTGGACATGCTTTAATTTCTCTGAGCATGGGTATGCCCACCTCAGACAATTGTTTCTTTCTGATCTCTTTTTGATGGCTTGGCAGGCTAAAATTTAGTGAATTCCTTCTCAGTTTTCGACAGGTCTCCTTTCCATATACTTAATACATTTCGGCCATCATGTACCCCTTCTAACCTCATATATTAAGGGGCATTTGTTATAGCTCCAAATATCACCCTTGGTATTTGTGATGCTTGGTTTATGGTCTAGGGCCATCCCTCCTTCCAGACTTGGTCCAAATATTTTAAAAACAATGTTTTACTCCCTTTACGCTACTTTTCCCTGTGATAAAAGTGTGTACACATGGGTTAGTCAATACCCAACCCGCGTATATGTGTTAAAACACTTAAAAAAAATAAATTTCCTTAACTATGGGTAGAGTTCATGGGTTTTACCTGTTGATTACCTTCTAGTGCCCGTGGCCCAACTGTTTTCCAACTAAAAAAGTAATTGGGAGAAGTATAAATAGACTTCTACGGGAAGGCTTTAAGGAGAAGAGATAGAATTACTATACTGAGATTATCCCCCGACCAAGTTTGAGGTATCCCTGTGCTTCAATCACTTCCCCAAGTTCAGGAAACCCTTGTTTCCTTGAGTGTTGATATTCTCCCACTTGCTTGAGATATCATGGTATTGGTTATGGAAGGAGGTTGTTGAAGACTGGGACTAAATGGTTCTTCTTGGAGCTAGAAAAAGAAGACTTAGGTGAACTCTTTCCATGTTTATTATAGTTTTCTACAATAAAAAGAAACGTTGTCTTGTTCTTGAGATTGACCTTGTTTATGCATCAAATGTTGTTGTAACTCATGTATGAATGTCATTTGGATGTATAACTAATCATCTTACTTATATGATATAAAGTTGACTTCATTAAAATAATTTATCTATATGCTGCTATGTATGTTTGGATTTGTTGATTTACAGATTCAATGATCATCAGGAGTTGCAGAGGGTCTGAACCCTACTGGAACTACCCAAATGAAGGACATCTGGGTATGTTCATCGATACATAGTTTGTTTATTTAAGCATGTTTCCTGAGTTGTATGCATGTTTCTTGCTGTAGATTACTCTTGCTCTGTTGGGGTTCTGACCCAAAGCCCTAGTGTACTTATTCCCATAACAATAATAATAAATCATTTAACCCAGTGCCATATGTAGGAGACATTCAACTGAGAGCCTTTACCTCCTACACAATCAACCAAGTTAAATGGAAAAAGGCCTTTGACATGTTTGAAGAAAATAAGGAAAATAGGCAACTTGTCATTCAAATGGAGAATTGTCAGCGTGTGAATGTTTACAACAGACACAAAACCCTCTTAGGGATCATGGGACAGAAATAATAGATGTTGGAAACTTAGCAATGGTGTGTTGATATATGCACAAAACATATCTTCACTTTTCAAGAGGAGGTCTGGGACAATTACATGAAATGGTGGATGCTCTCGTCATCAACTATCAGGATACATGAGCCTTTTGGGGCCCCCAATTTTGCTCGGGCTCTAAACATGGTATCCTGGTATATTGTGTGCATGTAGATTCGTGGGGTCAAATGGATGGGTTTGAGGTTTCAATTTCCCATCATCTAGCTGCCAGTTGATCAATACACTCCAGCTTACGAGTTAAGAGAGTATTGGTGGAAAAAAGTCATTTAGACATATGGGTATAAGCCTATGGGAACAAATATGTCTGCAAAATACGATCATGCACAACTTCACGCTAATCATCGAAGCTCTAACCCAGACTTGCGCAAGTGATGAACTGCATGAAGACATACAATAAGACCAGTTGGGGGGAGATGTTGGTGGCTAGATTTTCATACTTTTACTCACCCTTTTACCCTATTCTTTTTATCCATTTCATGCCAATAGTGGTTAATTGATATCTTAACATGCATAGGTATACCTCTCATCATGTCTTTATGTATTATTGGTCAATGAAGCATAGCCATAGGGGATAATTACCTAAGTGGCTTGTGTTATCACAAAAAAATTGATCATCTAGCCTAATTTACTAGATGGATCTAAGTACACCATGTAAAGCCAATTTTCCCATAGTAAAATTGCTTTCACTGTGAGAAATTACCTAATAAACCACCTTTATTAAGTAATTTATAGTTAAACCCAAGAAGAATAATTAAATAAATCATTATTTATTTGATTTTAATCTAGGAATAATTAATTTAACCACTATTTTATTTAAGTATGGGAGTTTACGCAGTGCATTATATTAGATATCATTTTTGGATTCAACTGCGTTAAGTAAGTCATTCACGTATGACCATTTCCATGAGAGGTAGTCGTAACTGACTAATTTCTCATGAGGTAAGCGCGCTTGAGCCAGAGGAGATCTGGGATGGGTGACCTCCTGGGAAGTCCTGGTTACTGGGTGCAAGCCCCGGAAGTGATGATTGATGCTATGTGATTCCTTCTCCACATTTCACTAGTTTCAATCCCACTTCTTCACCCCTGTGAGCATCACCCAATGCAATGAGTGCTAAGTGAACTATTCAAAAATCATGAGAAATTAGTCAGTTACGACTACCTCTCATGGAAATGGTCATAGGTGAATGACTTACTTAACGCAGTTGAATCCCAAAATGACATCTAATATAATGCACTGCGTAATCCCCCATACTTAAATTCAAAAAGGGTCAAGGGATCTCTACTTGAATGGTTCATGAGGCACAATACTTGCTAAGGTTTTGCAAATGGGGTAGCAAGCTAAGTGGGCTTGATTGTGGGAAAAACTCCACAGTTAAGCGTGCTTGAGCCAGAGGAGATCTGGAATGGGTGAACTCCTGGGAAGTCCTGGTTACCGGGTGCAAGCCCCGGAAGTGATGATTGATGCTATGTGATTCGTTCTCCACATTTCACTAGTTTCAATCCCACTTCTTCACCCCTGTGAGCATCACCCGATGCAATGAGTGCTAAGTGAACTATTCAAAAATCATGAGAAATTAGTCCGTTACGACTACCTCTCATGGAAATGGTCATACGTGAATGACTTACTTAACGCAGTTGAATCCCAAAATGATATCTAATATAATGCACTGCGTAAACCCCCATACTTCAATTCAAAAAGAGTCAAGGGATCTCTACTTGAATGGTTCATGAGGCACAATACTTGCTAAGGTTTTGCAAATGGGGTAGCAAGCTAAGTGGGCTTGATTGTCGGGAAAAACTCCACAGTTAAGCTCGCTTGAGCCAGAGGAGTTCTGGAATGGGTGACCTCCTAGGAAGTCCTGGTTACTGGGTGCAAGCCCCGGAAGTGATGATTGATGCTATGTGATTCGTTCTCCACATTTCACTAGTTTCAATCCCACTTCTTCACCCCTGTGAGCATCACCCGATGCAATGTGTGCTAAGTGAACTATTCAAAAATCATGAGAAATTAGTCAGTTACGACTACCTCTCATAGAAATGGTCATACGTGAATGACTTACTTAACGCAGTTGAATCCCAAAATGATATCTAATATAATGCACTGCGTAAACCCCCATACTTCAATTAATATACATGATCAAATAAAGAAAAAGAAATGCAGAAAAGTAAATTCAAAGGCTACTGTACAATGGTTGTAGAAGACAGGGGCCCTCCATCCACTTCAACCAATTAAAAGATCAGCTACACGGATAGAAACAGAACTGTCTTCTTCAATTTAAATCAACTCATAATAAACACAGTGGGAAGCGTAAAATGCTTTATAAAAAGGTCTTCAAAACAGAGTTTACAACAGCAAAATATTAACTAAATCAGACAAGACGCTGTGTCAATTTAGTGTCAAGAGTTTGGTTAGCTTCTCCTGTTGTGAACTTTCCAAATTTCTGTTGATGTTTAGTGTTTTTCCTGGAAAGATCTCAATGGCAGAACTACCAAATTCTTCCATAGAGAAAAGACATTCTACTGCAGTTGCATGGGAGTATACTGATATGAAAGGGATTGATCCTAAGACTTGCATTCATCACATTTACATTGAGGAAAATAGCAGACCAATTAGACAACCTCAAAGAAGGATGAATCCAAATCTTAGGGAGATAGTGAAAGACGAACTCCAAAAGTTACTTAATGTAAACTTCATTTACCCTATTTCAGATAGCCTGTGGGTTTCCCCCTTGGTTATAGTTCCCAAAAAGAATGGTAAATGGAGAGTTTGCATTGATTACAGAGAATTGAACAAAGCGACCTTAAAGATCACTTTCCTTTGCCCTTCATTGATCAAGTCTTAGATACTCTAGCAGGCAAAAAATATTTCTCATTCTTGGATGGTTTTAGTGGTTACAACCAGATTCAGGTAGCCCCTGAAGATCAAGACAAAACCACATTTACTTGTCCATGGGGAACTTTTGCTTACCGAGTACTCCCTTTTGGATTGTGTAATGCACCCGCAACATTCCAAAGGGCTGTACTAGGAACCTTTTCCGATCTAATTCATGATTGTGTGGAGATCTATATGGATGATTTTACAGTTTATGATGATTCATTTGAAGAGGCATTAGAAAATTTGGAAAAAGTTATTATTAGGTGTAAAGAGACTAACCTTTCATTAAGTCATGAAAAATGTTTTATGATGTTTACTGAAGGGATTGTTTTGGGCCACCATATTTCA